>JARUPZ010000896.1:0-27161 GCA_031213475.1 Nereocystis luetkeana | reverse complement strand
CCTGCGCAGCATGTAAATATTTGCACCTCTCCTCGAGATTCTGTGTTCGTTCCTGCTTCCTAGGTCGGCAGGAAATATTACACACACACGCACACACGGATGCACCGTCCGTGGCTGTGGCCGTCACAACAGGAAGAGCTTGATGTGCGACTGCTGTTGTCCCGTGCCTGCCGCAAAGTAGAGAGCTTGAGGGACGCTGTGCTACAGATATGATACAGCAGCAGAAAAGAAAAATCTTATGTATGTTGTGGGGTTTCCGTAATCTTGCTTAGCTCTGGCTCGGTGGAAAGCGATCCCGCGGGGTTAGCCAGCTCGCCGCGGCTGTGAACGCCCGAGGTCTGAGTTACGCGTAGGGAGGAGGAGAAAGCAGGACGAACACGATAATGTAATCCAAAAGTAGAAATAGAAATGATGCAACTATGTCCAGCAGTAGAGTCTTGGTCTTACAAACCCGCCGAAATAAGTATGGGCCATGAGAACTATGCCAATGGAATCGCAAAGTGTCCATATTTTTTTTGCGTTCCCGAGATATCCGCCTTATTTTTTCAGGTACAGCTTGCTATTAGCACGATTCTTCTAGCCAAAAATTCCAAACTTTTGGAAACCCCGAAAAAAACATTCTTCTGGGCCGCTGTTGGGCCAAGATCGGCTTAAAAAAAACTGGTGTTGGGCCAAGAGCGGATGTTTAGTTCGAAATGGCGAGATTCCGAGTCCTCGACAGAGATCGATCGACAAAACCAACGACTGCGTCATGAAGTCTGAACGGAGTGCGCTCGTTAGGGGCCCCGACCCACCCCAGGGTCACCGTCTTCACACAACGGCTGGTGATATACGGCGGGTGCTGGCCAGGCGTATGATAAAAAACAAATTGGCCGCTGGTATGCCCAAAACGGATGACAAAATTTCTCGATCCGTCTCGAATGGCAAAAAAAAACTTTTTTCCCAGGTCTGGAAGAAGAGCGTAGTACGCCGCCGGCAAACTCTCGCCCCTAAAACATGGACCACCTGAACTTTCAAACTTGGCTTTCCCACTACTGTCATAGGTCTGAGCGCACTTCTTCGTGAAGCAGACCACGGAACCTGGACGCCTTTACCTGTGTTGAGCGAATAGGATCAGTATCTTGAACACGTTCCCGCTTTGTTGTTGCCTCAACGGCTTCAAACCCTTCGCTTGGTGCTTGCTCGTCTGCGCCAACCCACGGCTATCTTGGGGAGGTATTCCTGCGGAACTACGAGTATCTGTTTGCTGTTACCACTGCTGTACCACGTACATATTAAAGCTAACACTAGCGTATTTACCAGGTATTTTTTTTCTTTCTTTCTTGCGCTGACTCTCCGTGATTTTCATTTTATTTTTTTCTCTTCCTTTTCTGATTGATAAGCCATACTGAAGGAGCCGTGTGGCGTGGTTGGATAACGAACCTGCTCTGCTCGTTTCGTATCGTCTGACGCCAAGGGGCTGGGCATAGTTGACGAACGCAGGGCGGAGACGGCAGTCTGGGTAGCAAGGTACCAGGCGGATTAGCAGGGAGAACCTGGCTATACTATTTAATACTCGTACCACAAACTGCTGCCGCCACCTGGAAGGTGCTTTGGGCTTTGGTCTGCCTGTTATTTCCCCTTTGTTATTTTCCTTTTTACTTTTTTCCTTGGTTCTTTGTCTTACTCTGTTTACAAGCAGTGGTGTTTTTTCTTATCAAGTATTTATTTTTTTCCAGCTCGTTCTTTTTCAGGTGTTGGCCACCTCGCCTGCGGGGGGGGGGGACGACAGATTGTTTCTCCTAGATTTTGCTTTGATTTTTTTTTTTCTTCTTCTCTTTCGATTTGTCTATCTTGTTTTTGTTTCTCTTTGATTGTTTCTTTTCGTTTCACTATTTCATGGATTGCGTATGTCGTGCCTGTCGTATCTAGTATGATGACATGGCTTCGCATTGCCCACTGCAGTGCATACTGCACACGTGGCAACGTAGTATCTTTGTGTGGGTGTGTTCTTCACATTAAACCGTTCTTTCTACCCGTCGACATCTAGCACAACCAGTGTCCGTGCCGATTCTCCAATCCTAGAAGAGATACAAGTTCTGTGGTCACAAAGCTACGCCACAGAGATACTACGTTGCCACGTGTGCAGTATGCACTGCAGTGGGCAATGCAAAGCCATGTCATCATACTAGATACGACAGGCACGACATACCCAATCCATGAAATAGTTAAACGAAAAGAAACAATCAAAGAGAGAAACAAAAACAAGGTAGACAAATCGAAAAAGAAAGAACAAAAGAAAAAAATGAAAGCAAAATCTAGGAGAAACAATCTGTCGTGCCCCGCCCCCGCAGGCGAGGTGGCCAACACTTGAAAAAAAACGAGCTGGACAAAAAGGAAGAAAAAGAATAAGAAAAAACACCACTGCTTGTAAACAGAGTAAGACAAAGAACCAAGGAAAAAAGTAACGAAGAAAAAATAACAAAGGGGAAATAACAGGCAGACCAAAGCCCAAAGCACCTTCCAGGTGGCGGCAGCAGTTTGTGGTACGAGTAGTATAGCCAGGTTCTCCCTGCTAATCCGCCTGGTACCTTGCTACCCAGACTGCCGTCTCCGCCCTTCGTTCGTCAACTATGCCCAGCCCCTTGGCGTCAGACAATACGAAACGAGCAGAGCAGGTTCGTCATCCAACCACGCCACACGGCTCCTTCAGTACGGCTTATCAATCAAAAAAGGAAGAGAAAAAAATAAAATGAAAATCACGGAGAGTCAGCGCAAGAAAGAAAAAAAACAAAACTACAAAACAAAAAGAGAAGACAAGGGAAGACCACGTTCGAACCAGCTGCACCAGTTGGTAGCACTAGAAGTATGGTCATGTTCTACTTCCTAGTCGACTTGGTGCCTTGCTACCCTGTCTGCCATCTCCTTCCTACTTTCGTCTACCGCAGTTTCCCTTCTACCCCTCCTGTTCCCCCCCCTCTCCGCATTCCCTTGGTCGGGCTTTCTGCCACTTCTCCTGTTGCCCCCTCCACCCCCGTTCCCTTGGGCACCATCCACGGCGGATGCGCGGCGCTGCCTACTCATCTCAGCCTCAGCCTCGTGCCACCTCATCATGAACCGTTCGGCTGCTTCAAGGATCCCCCGGTACCACTTCCCCGCCTTTTTGGCTGCAGTGGGCCACAACGCGGTCTCAACTCCAAACACCAAGGGGGCAACTTCCGTTGACCCTTCGGTGGCTCGGAACTCCCTAAGGTCTTCGACTATGCATCTATGCCAAGTCTTACACTGTCCGCCTGGTCTCGGGTTCTCCCCACCAGTTATCGTCCCGAACATTACCCGACTGGGTAATCGCTCCTTGCTTTGCCGTGCCACGCCCCCCGCAAAGAAGAGCCGCCGTTTACGAATGGTCGTTTCGATGCTCTCGCAACGTGTCATCTTCAGGGCCTTCGCGTACGAGAGGGTGGCATGGTCAGTACGACGTCGGCGCTGGAAGCCAATGACTCGCAGCAGGACTTGGTGGTGAGCCGTTCGAAGCTTGGCAAAGTGCTCCGCTCTGAGGGTCCACGTCACACACCCGTACAGCAGGGTCTCAATCACCTAGGCCTTCAGCATTCGGACTTTGAGGCTGAGGGGGGCGGTCGTCCTATCATACAACTCCGGGCCGAACCGTTTGAGGCATGCTCGCATGAGGCGGATCCGTCGGTCGATTTCGAGCGAGAGCGCAGCGTTTTCGTGGATAACGCCGCCTAGGTATAAGAACTGGGTCGTCTGCTTATACCTCTGACCTGCCGCTTCGATGACGAGCGGTGGTGCGAGGGTTGTCCGGTCTGGTGTTTGTAGGACCATTGTCTCAGTCTTCTTTTCCGACACCGTGAGGCCTGCTGCTTCGAAGACAGTCACGATGACTGTCATCATTTTTGCGAGCCCTTTAGCCGACTTCGAGGCAATTCCTGCATCATCGGCGTACAACATGCCCCATACAGACCTTCGCACGCACGCCAATGGCTCCTCCTTCCCTGTTCGAACTATTCCAGCTTCACTGAGTTGGACCAAATCCCTTACAATGGCTTCGTCTTGGCTGAAGCGTACTAGTACGACGTGTAACGCAGCAGCGAAGAACACGTTGAACAGTAACGGTGATAGTACACAGCCTTGCCGCAGCCCCTGCGTGACATCAAACCATTCCGAGAGCTCGCCGTCATCAGTACGCACGCGAGCCCGCATGCCATCGTGGAAATTACGGATAATTCTCAGCATCTTGGTTGGTACGCCAAAGCGTGTGAGTACCTTCCATAACAGCTCTCGGTCGACAGAGTCGTACGCTTTCTGCAGATCGATGAAGCACACGTAGAAGGGGATCTGTGGCGTAGCTTTGTGACCACAGAACTTGTATCTCTTCTAGGATTGAAGAATCGGCACGGACACTGGTTGTGCTGGGTGTCGACGGGTAGAAAGAACGGTTTAATGTGAAGAACACACACACACACATTAATACTACAGTATTAATATTGTAACAGTATCAATAATAAGTCACACGCCACATGTACGTATGACCCACTACAGGACCCACATTCATCTGATTGGCCAATTATTTTCGTACGTATCTATCAGGTACAACATGAACAATACTATTCCCCCGCCTCGCTGTGCTCCACATATACATATCTTATAAACATGATGCTCTTTTTTCTTCTTTTTTTTTTGCTCATCCCATTTAGTATCTTCGTACGAGTACATCGTCTTCTCTCTCTCCTTCCAACTCGTAACTCAGATCCGGGGTCACATAGCAGGCTCTTCTACCCCCTTCCCGCTACGGTACGTGCTTTCATTTATATCGCGAGAAGATTTCAGCCTTTTCTTCCCTCGTCGACTCGCATCGAATTGTGCCTACCCACGCCGCTGCAAGGCGTTCTCAACAATTGAATCCTTTTGTTTTTTATTTTTGCAAATAAAGTCAAATGTCCGACCCATCTGGGGCTCGAACCCAGGACTCAAACACAAGTAGAATTCGAAGTTAACCACTTGAACCACCGGGGCGACCGGCAGATTGCCCGTTTACCGCTTTAGGTTTCGATTAAATATCACATGCCCCATGGCGTAGTTTGCATCATCCATTCTGCGGTTGATGCAGCCAGCAACCATTTTCAGCTGAGTCTTTTTAGTCTCGCAAACCCGCCAAAATATTGTAAAACGTAAAACCCGCCGGGTTATCCCTTTTAGCACTGCAGTCTCGTTTTGGGGACAATTGGGGGGAAAATACTCGGAATTTGAGTTGTTTATCCCCAAAACGGGACTGGAGTTCTAAAATTTATGTGCGCGTTCGTCCAAGTCATCGGTCGACCCGACACCCGACATCCAATTTGGCAGGATGAGTTGTGCATGATGGTTGATCCGTCGGGTTGCGCGCTTCCTACTATAGATACAAGGTACTATTAATATCAATATTAGTAAGCGATATAATGCAAACACACATGCCTGGTGCCAGGTGCCTGGTATGATCTTACAGGTAAATATCATATCGTGGAGGAAACCGGTATGAGTAATGTAGTTTACCGTTCTGTCCGGAAATGTAGGGAACCGTTTATCTCCATGTTTATTTTTGAATCGTTCCTAAATTTCCGGGCATAATGGTACGATTACGGGGGACCACATTAATACCCCGGGTAGTAAATAGGACCAAATTTAAATATTGTTATTAATAGTAAAAATAGCGAAACATATAGATTTTTGTGTGTACCGTAGGTCCTACTTAAAATTATGGTCCCCCGTAACGGTAAATAGGCCCAAATATTCTTAGTGAAATAGCGAAATGTATGCCATAGGTTTTTGTGTTTACCGTAGGTCCTGTTTAACATGCCGGCGTCCCCGGTGGCTTGGTAGGTGGTACGCGTGCCTATCAAGATCAATTTCTTGAGTTAAGTCTCACCGAGTGCATGCTCGTAGGGACTTTTTCTCGAATAAACAATGGATTAGCGGAAAGCGCGAGAGCGTGAGTTAGCTACATTCGATGAAAATCGACGAGCAGTGGAAATGCTGAACCCTATGCGCGACAAAAAATAAAGGCACGTACCGGGGGGAAGAAGGGACGACACCTGTGACCACGGCTTGTCCAGAAGATCGCCGAGGGTAAAACCTCCTACGAGATAGGCTGGAAACTAAAAGTGATGAAAAAAAAAAAATATATATATATATATATATACCGTAGCGGGAAGGGGGGAGAAGAGCCTGCCATGTGACCCCGGATCTGAGTTACGAGTTGGAAGGAGAGAGAGAAGAAGATGTGCGAAGATAATGAATGGGATGAAAAAAAAATAAAATATATATATATATATATATATATATATGGCCCCCCGTATTACAGTTACCAACTTGTATGTGCGTACAAGGTACCACTAAACTGTACCAGCACAGGACCACCGTTGACTCTCCCCTTATCTGACACTCAATACATCCTGGTAAAAATAACGCATTAGGTTCCACTACAGCCAGCATTTGATTTTTCGATACCAGGTATACTTACTGTCATTTTTCTTTCATTCCCGTTTGTACCTCTGTGTCTTTGTTAGTATGGTCCGTTTTGCCTTTTTTGCGTTTTGCTATCTGCTTCTGTGCCTCCTTTTTGCTTCCCTGGTGTCCGCAGTGGTGGAGTGCGTATGCTTATTTTTTTGTTTTTTTGCCTCTGTTTCACTTGAGGTATTTCTTCCACTCCAGAGTTATTGGAGCCTGTCCTGCGACCACGGACTGCATTGTATTGTGAGTTAATGTGAGAACAACAACAACTGTAGTATACCTACAGTAGTACCAGGCATAGATGTCATCAGACAGCACTTTTACCCGTTGACAGACGGCAACGTTGCCTTGACATGCCTAGACCGACCCCAGATTACTATATTTTAGTATGGAACAACCGGCCCTGAACCCTTGACGGAGCGCGTTTTGCCTTTTTGCTTGACAAGTCTCCTGACATCGTTGGCACCAGGTATATATTTTGCTGCTGCCATAATTAAAGTTATAACACTCTAATTCCAAGTAGTTTGTGGCGACAAGGTGGAAGCTCTTACAAGTGTACCAAATACCATTCTGGTCGGTAATATAATCACCTTTTGATACTGGTATCTGAGTCACAACGGATATAATATTCGAGGCCTTAGAGGTAGTCTGGACCAGAGGTCAAATCCATTGCGTTGACCAAAATGCCGAGTCCCTTCATACCTATTGTTAATACTTGAGAAGTGTTCAGATCTAATTCCAAGTTGTCTGTGTGTCCCCGCCAAAAAACGGGGGTGCAGTTACTACGCTATACCAGGTACTATTATAATATACCCCTGGTACTGCTGTGTCGTAATGCTCTGCGGGTTGCCAGTTCAAGTTTCGTTGAAAGTATCACGTCATGGCATCGTCTGACAGACCGTCCATACTGCAGTCGATGCAACCATGTTCCGCAGTAGTCTTATGGTCTTGCAAATCCGCCAACATACGTTGAAACCCTCGCTGAACCCCTGTATTACAGGTAAAGTATGACCAACGGCGACGCTCACGTTGCTTGTCGGCGACGAGCAACCAACTTCGGATTAAAGTTGAACAATTGATAGTTCGTTTGTTGCATTGCTGCTCTAGACTGGCAACCCTCGTGAGACTTGAGAGGGAGAAATTAACGATTGCGGCAACATCAGACACCGAAGATGTCAGGAGACGTGTCAAGCAAGGCCAAACGTGCGCTGTCAAGGGTTTAGGGCCGGTTGTTCCTCACTGAAACCTAGTAATCTGGTGTCAGCCATGGCATGTCGAGGCAAAGCTGCTGACTGTCAAGGGGTGAAAGTGCTGTCACCTGACATCTTCGTCGGACACTGTGTTTAGATGGCCGATGCTGAAACTAGGTGTACGAAGTCTCGATACAATATGATGAACAATATGTCGTACGAGTATGGCACGGGGGGGCAGCAGGCTTCAGTGTTGGATATCGTTTTCCTCTATCGCTGACCATGCCACTCTCTCGTACGCGAAGGCCCTCAAGATGACACGTTGCGAGAGCATCGAAACGACCATTCGTAAACGGCGGCTCTTCTTTGCGGGGGGCGTGGCACGGCAAAGCAAGGAGCGATTACCCATTCGGGTAATGTTCGGGACGATAACTGGTGGGGAGAACCCGAGACCAGGCGGACAGTGTAAGACTTGGCATAGATGCATAGTCGAAGACCTTAGGGAGTTCCGAGCCACCGAAGGGTCAACGGAAGTTGCCCCCTTGGTGTTTGGAGTTGAGACCGCGTTGTGGTCCACTGCAGCCAAAAAGGCGGGGAAGTGGTACCGGGGGATCCTTGAAGCAGCCGAACGGTTCATGATGAGGTGGCACGAGGCTGAGGCTGAGATGAGTAGGCAGCGCCGCGCATCCGCCGTGGATGGTGCCCAAGGGAACGGGGGTGGCGGGGGCAACAGGAGAAGTGGCAGAAAGCCCGACCAAGGGAATGCGGAGAGGGGGGGGAACAGGAGGGGTAGAAGGGAAACGGCGGTAGACGAAAGTAGGAAGGAGATGGCAGACAGGGTAGCAAGGCACCAAGTCGACTAGGAAGTAGAACATGACCATACTACTAGTGCTACCAACTGGTGCAGCTGGTTCGAACGTGGTCTTCCCTTGTCTTCTCTTTTTGTTTTGTAGTTTTGTTTTTTTTCTTTCTTGCGCTGACTCTCCGTGATTTTCATTTTATTTTTTTCTCTTCCTTTTCTGATTGATAAGCCGTACTGAAGGAGCCGTGTGGCGTGGTTGGATGACGAACCTGCTCTGCTCGTTTCGTATTGTCTGACGCCAAGGGGCTGGGCATAGTTGACGAACGCAGGGCGGAGACGGCAGTCTGGGTAGCAAGGTACCAGGCGGATTAGCAGGGAGAACCTGGCTATACTACTCGTACCACAAACTGCTGCCGCCACCTGGAAGGTGCTTTGGGCTTTGGTCTGCCTGTTATTTCCCCTTTGTTATTTTTCCTTGTTACTTTTTTCCTTGGTTCTTTGTCATACTCTGTTTACAAGCAGTGGTGTTTTTTCTTATTACCTGGTACCAGGTATGTATTTATTTTTTTCCAGCTCGTTCTTTTTCAAGTGTTGGCCACCTCGCCTGCGGGGGGGGGGCACGACAGATTGTTTCTCCTAGATTTTGCTTTGATTCTTTTTTTTTTTCTTTCTTTTTCGATTTGTCTACCTTGTTTTTGTTTTCTCTTTGATTGTTTCTTTTCGTTTAACTATTTCATGGATTGCGTATGTCGTGCCTGTCGTATCTAGTATATTGACATAGATTGGAGAATCGGCACGGACACTGGTTGTGCTGGATGTCGACGGGTAGAAAAAACGGTTTAATGTGAAGAAGACACACACACACATCGCCGAAACTGTTTCATCCACACTACAGCAGTAGCTCAAGCAATGGATTCATTAATTTAATTCGCCCCTCGGAGGTTGAAGTAAACAAATTCACAATACAAGTAGCTCAAGTCACCCACCCCTTCCATCTTATCTATGCTGTGTGCAGTCAGTCACTGCGCACGGATACGAGTATGCGAGTATTTTCGTTTGGACATCAATTAGTCAGGCTGGGGGTCGACATGATACCGATACACAAATACACTATTACGGGGGACCATAGTTAACAGGACCAAATATTGTCAGTAAAAAGGCTTGAACATATAGGTTTTTATGTTACCATAGGTCCTGTTAACTATGGTCCCCCGTAATAGTCGATACGATTCCGATATGTGATATTTACGTATCATATAGACGTCAAAGCTTGCGTTCAGCATCTGCGTGAAAAACACAAGGGTGACAGGGGGGACGGAGGGCAAAACACGTCCGATACAATATGTCGAGTGTTCGATATTTCGAAATATCAAAGCCTTCGCCACCATGTCTCAACACTGCTGTAGCATGGTTATACTCGTACTGGTAGTCCCGCGCTTACGCTGCTCGCGGACGGTTGCTAAGTACCAACGTTATCATTTTTTTAATCGCTGTGTCGTAGTCTCGAAACAAAGTTGGAGGGTTGATTGAAGCAGGCGTTTTAGCCGCCTGGTGATAGACAGCATGGCCTCGCGTGACAGCGGCAGCCGCTTCACACGCCGCCCTCAATGATTGCCACCCGGAATCCGCACGAAGTCGGCCAGGATTGCTAGCCGTGGCTCTGCCCTTTTCCGGCCGATCCGTCCGGAGTACAGGAATAGATAGGATGGAGGTGATGGAGAATGTTGTCGGCCGTAATTTTGTTTTCCTTTTTGTTTTTCGATGTACTCCCTCCGTCTCAGTGAGCAACCTACCTCGGTTAGCGTTGTCTTCACCTATCGTTCGCCCCCTCGTAGCTACATATTTTATTTCATTTTTTTTTCGGTCGTGCCTATTTCTTGCCGTTTTTTATTACCAGGTACATTTGAGGTTTTTCCTTCCTTTTTTCCCCCCTTATTTTTCTACTTTTCAATTTTCAAATTTTGGTCAATTTTTTCGTTCGTTCCATTTTCGGTTGTCTCTACGATACATCGTTTTGATTTCGAACTTGATTTTTTCGGTTTTAATCCCAGTTTCTACACAACTATCAACGCGATTTGATTGTTTTGATTTTGATGTTGATGTTACTGCTGCTGCTGCTTTTTTTTTCCCCCAGGAATGGCCGAAAAGTTGGAGCAGCAGCGGCGGGAAATCGAAACCCCTTCCGAAGAGGCGTTTGTGGCGGAGGTGAGAAAGTTGGAGAAGGAGCGCGCTCGGGCATCGGAGCGCATAAACCAGCAGCTGGAGGAAGCGACTGCCCAGGAGAAGGACATCGAGAGACTGGAGGTAAGGGATTTGTCCGTGTAACCCGAATTCAAAATGAAAAACACCCAATATCCAAGACAGTAGTAGTGGTCCCTCTATATATTGCCGGTATGCCCGCTATATATAGTGCCTGTGTGATCGCCTGGCACAGATGGCATTAACCAGTGTGACGGTATGCTATTAATTGTGCCGGTTGCCGGTACATATAGTGCCGGCATTGTTGACTGGCGCATACATACCGGCACCATAGAGGGGCCACTACCGCTGTACTCACTGGTACCAGGGTATACTATTACGGGGAACCATATTAAATAGGACCTAAAGTAGATACAAAAACCTGTATATTTATCTATTTTTACTGACAATATTTGGTCCTATTTACTATGGTCCCCCTTAGTAAACATTTTTCGGGGGGGGGGGGAGTAGGGGCGCGAGAGTGCGCGGAGGGCTCGCCGGGTACGTCCTAATATTCTACTAGGCAGGTACTGGTATGACAGTAGACAGTAGACAGTAGGCCACGGATGCTACGGAAGGTCTGCATAACTGGTGTATACCATCCTGCGAACATATGGTGGAACGCCAAATAAATCGAGCCTCCTCACGGGTCATGACCCAGCCCGCGGACCGGGTTCAGGAGGTCTTCAAAGTCATGGGTCGGGTGGGGTCGGGTGGGGTCAGGAGGTTTTCGAAATCTCACGGGCCGGGTCACGTCAGCCTGATCCGACCCGATCCGACCCGCGACGTTTGAGGTGACCCGTGAACAATCGTAAAAAATATCGATGAACTCATACGAGCTGGTTCCAGCGACACACATCAAATTCCACCTTTCGGGCAATACAGATCTGAATACGTCAAAATTTTCCAACACTAATGATATCCACATGCCCGCTTGAACGAGGGGACCTCATCGCTGAGGAGATTTTTGGCGTGCGAGTTGTAGTTCGCGAGATATGGACATTGTTCGTATTACTTGCGGAGGCGTTGTTGCACAGAGATTTAAACTGCCTGTAGTAGAATTCATATAAAATCGTATTTAGGCCATAAATCGGCCTATACGTCGAATAATTCAATAATTCGACACTATTTCTGGTATTAGAAGTGATTACACAATCGTGTCAATAAGGGGAAGACGTCTGTCATACTTGTTTGTTCTGCGAAAGATGCGAGGCTGTTATGTCCAATGCCTGCCAAAGTACTAGAACAATGTATTGAACTTTTCGGGCTTTTTATATATCCTAGGGGTAAATTTACTCTTCACGGGAATGACTTTTGCTTTCTGGTTTTTGAGAGTTGGAAGAGGAAATTTGGCACGGTTGTGCGTCATGACAAGACGAAAAACTGACGACTATTAATAGTCGTTTTTATTTTTTGTTTTTTCGTGGATGAGGGTGCAAGAAAAAACAGAAAAATGTACCTCAAAAAAAATAATAATAATAAAAAAATAAAACAGTCGTCAGTTTTTTCCTCTTGTCATGACACACAACCACGCCAAATTTCATTTTCCCACTCTCAAAAACCAAAGTGCAAAGTGCGAAGATGTTAAGTCTCGGCTGTCGCTGGAACCAGCTCGTACTTAATTCGAGAGATTGTATTCAGCTTCAGCATCCGAGGGAGACGATTGAATATACAGCAACGCGCACAAGAGAGATGCTATCTATTACGGGGGACCCTAGTAAATAGGACCATTTTTTTTGGTAAAAATTGCGAAATATATATGTTTTTGTGTTTACCATAGGTCCTATTTAATATGGTCCCCCGTGATACTGAATTCACACGGTGGCGTAGGGGGTGCTGCATGGCGAGCCTCATGGTAGGACACAGACTTCATGTTCGTCGCAGTTGCAGTACTTGCGGTGTGGCCTCGAGTACATTATGTCTGTGCATAGCTCCAAGCACGCCTACATATCTAATGTGTACTACTGTATACTTGAACTCCAAAGTACCTGATGTTTTTGTCAAGCCACCATGCCGATTGGGTGCCCCTTTGACCTGAAAGGGGAGGGATAGTATCGCCAGGGTTACGAGTACCAGGAGCGGGCGGAGATATATCCTACAGCAGCAATGTAGAAACGGGGGGTATGATACGAGTATAGAGTATACACACTATTTCGGGGGACCATAGTAAATAGGACCAATTATTGTTATTAAATAGTAAAAATAGCTAAATATATAGGTTCTTGTATGTGCCGTAGGTCCTATTTAATATGCCCCCCCGCAATATTAATAAGTACCGCTGTGGACGGGAGTATTCTCACGGTTTTGGTACTGCTTGAGAGCAATGAACAGGTACTTATGATCGGGGTTGGCTCTGTCCATGCCAGCGCCCCCTCAAAACCTACGCGCGCTCCAACTAGCTACAGTAAGACGCACTGCACGTGCCTGGTTGTTGTAGTCGAGACTGGTTGTTGTGTTGTTTCGGTTGGTTGGTTGGTTGGTTAGTTGCTGTGGTGCTGCAGTTTGGTCGTTGTTATTCGGCAGCCCTGGAAACGGGCTTCGAGGGGAGATGCGGTGCGGGCTTGTCCGTGTGAGCCCAGTGCTGAGCAAATACGTCAGGAGACGTGCCAGTCAGCCAAGGGAAAGCGTGCGCTGTCGCGGGTGTAGGGCCGATCGCTCCACGCTCGAACATACCTGGTACCAGGTGTTAACAGTAGTTTGGTGTCGGTCAAGGCAAATCAAGGCAACTTGTTTCATGTCTACCGCCAGGGGGCGAAAGTGCTGTCTCCTGACATATTTGGTGCTGAGTACAGCTCGTAGTGTCATACCGTTTCCTTGCGTGCTGATGTATCGTCTTGTGCTTAATCTTGATCGAACGTGACATTTTTCACCTATTTGCCTTACTTGCCGCGGCCTAGATTTAGAGGGGAAATGAGCTAATGTGAAAACACCACTGTCATCGTCATGTCGTTGTCTTAGGGAGAGGGGGCCGCGTACTACAATAGTGAAAGTCTTCTCCTACCATGGTTGTTGCTGTTGCTGTTGGTTGTTGTGGTGGTCGTTGTGCTGTCCTGTGTTGTTGTGGTCTTTGTTGTGTCGTGGCTGCTGTTGCTGTTGATTGTGTTGGCGCTGTTGTTGTGGTTGCTGTTGCTGTTGCTATTTTCGTGGATGTTCGTGGTTTGTGCTCCCACCCCACCCCCCGTCACCCTCCATCTGTTTCCACACTGTCAACAGAGGATGCTCCTTGCCCTTCCCCCTCCCACCCACCCGATGTATCCTCACGCTACTACATCATAGCAACAGACGATTTGTCTCGTCCCCCCTCCCACCCCCTACTCTCGCCCGACGTGTCACCGCACTACTACATCATCGCAACAGAAGATACCCACCCCTCCGCTCCCACTGATTGGCACAATGTGAAGAATACAACGTTTTTCGTTCGTTATGCTACATCCTATACTTGTGTTCCCGTTATTGTTACACACACGAAAGCCAATCAAGAGCTTTACGCTGACCTTCCCGCTACCCGTGCCCCCTCTCCCCTCCCCCCTTCCCCCCCTCTCTCCTCCCCTCCTCCCCCCTTCCTCCTCCCCCTTTCCGTCTACCCGCATAATGTTTACCCTCCCGTGCACGCGATTATCATAGCTCGCAACCGAAGAAACCAAGGGCGAAATCGAGCGAACAGTCGAAGCCCACACCGTACAGATGCCGCGCGTGCAGAATGCGATCGGGCTGTACACGAACATCACGACCATCAAGTGGAACTATGAGACGGAGGGTGACATTGTCGCCGGCTGGCTTGTTCCCAGCGCAGGCGGCGGTGGTAGTGCGGGGAAGGGGGGGCATGGGCCCGTCGTGGAAGGTTTCCAGTTCGATGCTGCCGGGAAAAGCGACTTTGATGTGGCTAATAAGCTGTGGGATGTTATCGATGGGAAGACGCGTGCGTTAGTGGAGGCGTAGTGCGCGTGGGGGGGAGGGGGCGGGGAGGGTGCTCTCATGTCGTGCATGGCCGTAGTCGTTTGAGAATTAACCCTCACATCCCTCGGTAGCTATTAAGCTGTGAAATATCATCCATTGCAAGACGCGCGCTTTAGTGGAGGCATGCATAGTGCGTGCCAACCCCGGGGGAGGGGGGGGGGGGGGGGGGGGGGGGGGGGGGGGGGGGGGGGGAGGGGGTACTCATTGTCATGCATGGCCGTAGTTGTATGACCATGGGGGTGAGGGAGAAGAGGAGGAAGGCGGGGGCTGGGAAAGGAGGGGGTAGGCGGGGGTGGTGGGGCGTCAACGGACCAAGTCATGGAGGAGCAGAGTGAGGGTTCGGCAGGGGGGCAGGAGAGGAGGAAATAAGAGAGGGAAGGAAGTTGACCAATTCTCGATTGTCCGGGGGGGGGGGGGTTGTAGTTTTCATTTTCGTGAAGGGTTCACCAGACCAACGCTTGCTTTTGGCGAGAGGGTGCGGACGCCGGATATTATTCGTGACTGGCAGAGGGCGTTCGGAGGTCGCGGGCGCATGCAGGGGGTTGGCGTTTGTAGGTTTTCACGAGAGCGGGGCAGTTGACCTTGCTCTTCTTTTTGCGATTTCGTGCGGGAGGAAATACGGAGGGGGGACGGGGGGAGGGGGCTTATTTATTCTCCCGCGTGATTTTTCTTTTCTTTCTTGATTTTCGTTTTTGGATCATTCGCTGCTATTGTCTGTATCCCCCCATAGGCCGCTAAGTCGCTACCGTCGGTTGAGTTAGGCTGTTTTTTTTATATATATATTTTTGGCGTGCCATGCGCCATGCCTTCAGCTTGAGCCCGGTGCCGGCCCAGCGAACAAAAAGGCAGCTACCCTCTGTTTTGAATGCTGCTGTCGATGAATAACTTTGAGAACACTGCATACGTCAGACATATCGTTTACAGATAGCTCATGATCTGTACCTGGTATGATTTAGCTCATGTTGCCGCGTGGGGGCCGTATAATCTGCATGATCTAAACGGTTCTTATGCTTCCGCCTAGGATGGTATACGGGAGGGAGAATGCCATGTTTGGTGGAGCAGAACCAACAACATATGTCACAAGGCGCCGCTTGGTCGTATCACACGTGCGTGCCTGGTATACGTACCAATGTTATTAGTTCAAATCGACAACTTGGTGCCCAGCAAGAGTATTCATATTATATATATGTAGATATGATGCCCCGGATGGTCATGCCTAACCAAAACACCGTCGGGGTCTAACCAAGATGCCGTCGGGGTGCGCTTCGGCGGTTGTGGGAGCATACCCGGCATGGAATCAAACCTTTCAAGAACACCCCGTACAGATCGTGATATATCTGTCTACTGTAGATCATCTATTACGGGGGACCATAGTTAATAGGACCTGTGGTATACATAAAAACCTAAATATGTAACCATTTCTACTAACAATATTTGGTCCTATTAACTATGATCCCCCGTAATAGTTCCTCACCTGCCGTTATGAGAACTTGTGCAGGGTCCACTTGGTACAGATCCCACCCGGCGAAAATACCCTGGATCCTGCAGAATACACGGCTCCCACCCGGCAATATGAGCTAGATCATACAGATCACAGGGACATATATCACATGAAAGATGTAGATCATGAAGTTGGAATCGATGAGTTGTCCGAGTTATGAAACTTTAACCTTTTCCGCGACCAACCCGGGTGATGCCCACACGACTTCGGGTCTCGAGAGTATTGAAAAAACGATCGCGGGAACCCAGAGACCGTCGGAAGGGCGAGGGTTACTCTGGAATCTAAACATACTGACACACTGACTAAACAGTACGTGGGGCACTTACTCATCAAGAGGGTCCACGGTGGGCATGATGTGGATCCACCGCTCCTCGATTTTCCATCGTTGGACAAGAAACGCTTACCTGGTAGTTTTTTTGTTTTACCGAAAATATTATTTTAACGCTTAATGGGCTGCACGACGGCGGCCAATGTCGTGTATGTAACGTGTCGTTACATTGATCGTACCGCGTGTGGTATACACCAGGTATTAGGAGGGGCTAAACGGGTGATCAACCTATAGTGCGACAACGTCCGTCATGAGCGCTCGTGCCTGCCTCCATATCGAAGGAGGTATCATACATATCTACGAGCTACTCCTGTTGCCCGTCCCAGGGAATAACCACAGAGTAAATAATGCAGCGACTTTCGGCGGGGTCTGTTTCCCGTGTGGCCGGCTTTTGCCGCACAATATTGGAGTCTCCGCAGTTTCGCGCGCCGTCCGTTTCAGCGTCCACGCAGACACTAACAACGTTCGGAGTCTCACTCTCCCCCGCGGCGGATGCACGTGTCACACCGTCGCTGGCAGATTGCACTCGGCTGCCATCTCTTCCCTCTGCCTGGTAATCGAGTTCTCCGTCCGAAGCAGCAACCACTTCGCTTCTGCCGGAATCCGTTATGAAGGCGATACCGGGTCCTGTTATCGAGGGGCTCGTGTTCTGCCCTCCAAGGAAACGGTCGCTGAGGGCGGCGGGTGCGTCGAACGTTTCGAGCGCACTCTCGGCTTCCACTCTGCCCAAGCGCGATCCCTCTTCCTCATCATCCTCCTCCTGATCGCCCTCCCCCTCCTCGTATTTCTCTTCATTCTCGTTCTCCCCCTCTTCAATCTCATAATTCTCCTGTTCTGGCTCCTCCCCCCCGTCCTCCTCCTCGTACCCCCCCCCCCCCCTCTTCCTCCTCCCCCTCTTCTTCTTCCTCCTCCTCCTCCTCAGCGTCCTCGTCGTCTTCGTCTTCCTCCTCTTCTTCCAGATTCTCCCCCACCTCCTCCTCCTCCTCCTTCCTTACCTCCTGCCACCATTCCCAGTCTCCCTCCTTTCCCTCCATCCCCCCCTCTCCCTCCTCCTCCCCCTCCTCCTCCCCCTCCTCTTCCTCGCCTCCCCCCTTTTCCTCCTTCTCCTCCTGCTCCCCGGACATTGACCGTCCGCCGCTCTCCGCGGCCACACGTGGGCTCATTCTTCGGGTAACCCCCTCACGCCGCCCGCGTCCATTCAGCCTTGGAAAGTCCCACCGCGCCGACCCCACGCCCATGCCAACCCAACGATTGGTGGCGTCAAGCGGGGGGGAGACGGGGGACGGAGGTCTCCCCCGAGAAGGCGTCCTTGGGGACGGGGCTGAGCGCAAGAAAACTCGCCCGGGAAAAGGAGTTCCCCCCTGGGAAGGCGCTCTTCCTGCGGGCGAGGCAGAGCGCAAGCAAACCTGCCCGGTGGAGAAGTTTCTCCCGTTGAAAGGCGATCTTCCCGGAGACGGGGGGGGTGAGGGCAAGCAAATCTGTCCGGCACGGGGAGAGAGGCCGTCCGAGCACCGCCAAAGCTTGCGGCCGACCGGCGAAAAACGCCCCTGGGTTATAGAATGCCGAAGCTCGGGGCGGCTGGGGGTGCGGTGCGAGGGGTTGAAAACGCTCTGCGGCGCGCGTAGGCGTCCGATGGCCTCTCGCGTGGCGCGCTGGGAGCGTAGCCACGCGCGCTCGGCCGCGGTTGCCCAGTCTTCCTGGGGCGGCAGAGCCTGAGTTGATGTAAATAAAATACAGGTGGAGAAATCCCACGGCAGACATTCGAGAGCCTTAGATGCGGAAATACGGGCAAGGAAAATTCAGGTAGTCGTTGCAATGGGGTTGGGGATGAAAGGGCGAGCGGGGGGGCGCCGCGGGGGGGGGGCGAATCAGTTTGAACAGGGAGTTTCTGGGGGTTAGACACGCAGCTGGACGTGCTAGCACCTGCGGGGGTCGAGTGTTGGCGCCGTAGCCGGTGATCGATTCTCGGCGACGATTAGCCATGCTGAATATGTGCTGGTAACAGGACGTTGAGTGGCGCGAGAGTGTTGCTTTCATAACTGTCTACCCGACGTCATCAGTACATCGAGTGCCCGTCCTGGTTCTTCGTCCCAGAGAGACCCTAACGATGTGGTCACAGGCTGTTCAAGCTGAAACGTAAAATAAATGAGGTATGAGCACAGCATATACACTGACGCTAATATGATATGATACCTCGCAGGCAATCTGACTTTGGTTGTCAGGTTGTCGTCCATGCCGGCCTGCTTCCGCCTCAGCGATGACCCCTGTCCCCGTCAGCCCTATGAACCCCTTCGCATCTTCCAACAACTCCTCCTCCGCATCTCCCCGGTGCGAGTTCGAAATACGGTCATCCCCTCGGCTAATCGTCGCCGCGTCTTCGAGAAGATGAGCAAGAAAGGGTGAAGGCGAAGGCGGAGACGCGGAGCTTGGACCGCTGCAGGCCTCGAGCCCATGCTGCACGGCTGGAGGATATCTGACGTAGCTTCCGCCGCCGCCGCCGCCGCCGCCACCACCGCCACCGCTGCCGCCGCAACGAAGCGGCGCTTGCACTGAAAAATCTTGGGGAAACAGCGCGCCTGGTTCAATCGATCGCCGGGGCGACGCAACCCGAGACTGAGTTGGAGTAGTTTGAGAACGATCCCCGTACTCCTCGGGATAAAAACCCGGACCGTTTGTGCAACGGGTTGCGCTGCACTTCCTCCGTCGGTCTGTCCGCCGAACTAAGTGGTAGTCCTTCCCTGGGGTTGTTTGCCGAAGAGGATGGTATTCCGGCGTTAACCCGACCGCTGTGGCAGGGGTCCAGTCTGTCTGGTCCACGGCTTTCCGTCGCCTCGGGGACGCCAGAAATTTTCCTGGGAAGTACTGTTGCGGGATCCAGACGCCGCCATATCCTTTTAGCCGTGGAATTTTGTGGTCATGGTGGTGGTGGGGGGGGCAGTGGTCGACGGTGGTCGTTGAACAGTACTTTGGCTTTGCGTGACCGGTAGTGATGGTGGTGGTGGTGGTGGTGGTGGTGTTGGTGTTGGTAGTGCTGGTGTTGGTGGTGGTGGCGGTGTTGGTGGCGTTAATGTTGCTGGTGGTGGCGGCGGTGGTGATTTGGTTGTGCGGGCGACCCCTTCCCCTCTTGCGGCGGCAGGTGCTCGCCTCGTCAAACACTAACGCTAGCCCCGTCGGCGTGGCAGGCGCCAAAGCCCTTGTCTCAAGCATGCTCGGATGTCGAGGCGAGTCTCCGCACTTTTGATCAGCGACGGCCGTCGCGTGACCATCCGGCGGCGTCGGGGAAAAGACTGCAACCGTCGGCGCGTCACAAATACCAGCCACAAGGCTTCCACATAGGCCTTGACTTCTCGCATTAACATCGGTAGAGGAATGGGGCTCCCAGCGGCGCACGAATTTTCCACTTGACTCCCTCGCCGATCTGCTACTTATACTACCGGCACGGTGTTGTTCCTCTGCTGCAGTTTGCATACACGGCTCATACCGAACCCTAGAGCTCGGTCTCACGCGGAGTAGTGGCTCTGGCTCTGATCCTTTCGAGTGTTTTTCGCGAGGCAGTTCCCGCACACTCCTATTAATAGGCGCACTACCGTAGGGTGTGCCAAGAAAAGTTTCACGACGAGCGCCGCCGTCCGATCCCCGTTTCCTCCCCCATCGCCTTGGTCGGCGGTGACAGCCGCCCGTTTCCGGGTTGATGACCAAGCGCCACGAGTCCAGGCCGGAAGATGTTGCCGGAGGACGGGCCCCCCACCGGTCAACTTTGTTGCTCGCCGTGCCCGCAAGTAGTGTCAGACTCCCCTGGTCGAAATGTCGGAGACATACATGGTTTCGGTTTGAGTAGGACGCCAACATGCCATGTGGAGGATTTGCGTGCTGATCCCTCTTGGAACTCCAGAGGGGATATATGACGATGAAAAGCGACGATTGCAGAAACGGCCATCGCGTGAACAGGGGATGATACAATGGTTGGTATCCGAGTTACAATGGTTGAAAGGAGTCGTGCGGTACGGGCGCAACATACTGTAGTATCACCCGTGTCTTTCGCGCAACAAGTTTTCACACGGTGGAGTAGAGGTGCCTGACAACATTTTCAAGCGGGTGGCAGATGACTTATTTTGTAGCTTACAGTAGTGTTTACGGTCTGTCTCCAACAAAAGTTGTGCGCGAAGACAAGACATTCACTCGACTTATTTCTTGCAATGCTTGCTTCGTGGCACACAACCAAGTTTGCCAGCCAACCTTCGCGAGTACCAAATATTTTCTGGAGACTGTTTCGTGCATCGACAAGCAACACCGCGCACGTAACGTTTGCTTCACCGTGAACAGCCGTGTACCTGTATACCAGTCAGCCTTCGTGTGGTCTTCTGGACACGACCTGCAACAGCAAACAGCATAGCGCAACTTAACGCTTTTGCTTCAATCTCGACGCCAGCTAACCTTCATACATTGTGTTTCTGGAGACTGCATGCAACAACAACCAACAACGCCAACCTTGACCTTCGTAGAATTTCCTGCAGACTGCGGTAGCGGTCGGAACGGGGAGGTGTCCACCAAGCACGCTCGACTACTTGGTGATTTCGGGCGATCCCCCCTGGTCGGCGGCACTGCCGCAGGTAGGTGTCGATGTTTGTCTACTCCTATAATAGCATGTCTGACTCATCCCACCGTAGAGGTTGTTGCACTTTTTGCCTTCTGAGGCAATGTTTCCTGATCGGTTGATGCTCCTCGAGTGATCAACTTCTGCCGCTTTTTCATTATATGATACTTTCACTCGTATATTTGCTGCAGTACCTAGCGCATATAAAAAAAGTTGGTTAGGTTGTGTGAACTAACATCTTCGAAGCCGCGTTTTAGGAGAGACATTGAGCTCCTCCCAATGTGAGAAAATCTCAGAAAATAAGTCATCACCCCTGCCGTGGCATTGCTCCTGGTAGGTGTCGCGAAACCGGCTTTCTCCCATCGAACCGATCGCTAAGGCCGGTCTTCGCGCCAGAGATAGAGACGTCTCCAGTGCTGTTGCGGTAAAAAGTTCGGACGCAGCTAAATTTGTATGAAAGGGACTCGTAGGCTACGAGTATAGCGTATCCAATTTTTCCAGAAATACTTGGCTTTTACCTATATTATTGCTATGCGTACTGCTGTACAGCAGTTCAAGCACATATGTATATACTGGTATACAGCTATTAATAGTAGCGTACCTACTGTATTTCCAGCTGTGGCGCTTCATTGCACCCACCTCGCTCACTTCGCCTTCGTCTCCCCGTGTACTCATTCATCTATGGCAACATTTTCCGGGCCCGTTTACTAAAATTCCATGGCTGCATGATTTGTACGAATTGTACGCGCCTTTTGTATGTGGCACCATAACAATGTGGTCGCACAGTACGAAGGACTACTATTATACTTACTGTTGTTGGTATTTACGAGCAAAGCTAATGTACTACCATACGTACTGCTACTACTGTTGCTGCTGTATTCTTGCGTCGCCGGCCCACCCTCCCTTGATGATGCAGCTCTCACACACGCTCAGGTGGGCAGCAACAACGCTCCCTCACCGGTCGATTGCGAATGGAAGTTTTAGACTGCTTATTGTGAGTCGTCGCCCTCCTGCTAACACCGCTGTTCCCACATGCTGCTGCAGCCGTTGCCGCCATTTTTGGTGATAATGACAATGAAGATTCCGATAGCATCCAAGAAGGTGACGGCTCATGATGATGGGGATGAAGTCGAAGCACTTGTTCTGCCTCGAACGTTCCCGTCGCCAACTTGACAATCTTAAATGCGCATCGCACAGGACCCGCCCATTCTTCCCTCCTGGCGGCATCATTTCTGATTGCGGTGACCATTCTTCACCCATTCGCATATATTATATATTATATATTCCGTATACCACACAGGTACACGGTATGGGAGCACGCAAAGCCGGTTGCGAAACGAGTCCCCGACTCGACGCCACCCGTGCGAGCACTCAGCTTGTCCTTACTATTTCTACAGAGGAGTAAGTAGCTAAAACACAATACGTACAGTAGATAAACGTCAGCTGAAGAAGGTCGGTTTGAGGAGTCCGATATTATAGCTAGTTATTTGAGTTGCTTGACGGTTTCAGTTTGTTCGGGCGAACGATTTGAAACGGTATCCAGTACAACACCCGTCGACGTCACCCCTGCGAGCACTGCTTGTTCTTGCTCTTTCCTGTTTCGACAGAGTACTAAAAACACAATAGATAGACGTCAGCTGAAGGTCGGTGTGGAGTCCGATGTATTATACCAGGTAGCTCGTTGTTACTTGACGGTTTCAGATCGTTCGGACGAACGATTTGAAACGGTATCCACAACAATAATACCCGTATCTGGTACTATACGATTAATACTGTACAAGCAGTACAGACGGTGGTAGTACTGCTGTATCTTGAGGAAAAGTGGAAGCTACTCTTCTTAATGCTACTGGTACCTGTCAAGCACGTACCAGGTACAATGATAAGATTATGTGCTGGCACAGCGCAGAGGAAGTGAAACTAAAATAATAACCATGATGAGTGAGGATGATAGTACTCGGAACAAAGCCACGCACAGCAGATCGGAGACGACGAGGCAATACGGAGTCTACGCACAGAGTGACACCGACCGGGTAAAGGTGTTCATTTTAGTTTATCGTTCTGTCAGCTTTCTTCGCATTCAGTGCCTTGAAAAGAGAGTCACAAGAGGGTTATTCGTTACGCACCTCGCAGAAAATTCTCCCCGGAATCAGGATTATTGTACCGACAATTGTTGTTACGGGCAAGAGACTGAAAAAGCTTGACTGAAAAGCCTCCTACCGCAATTCAATTATAGTGCCGTTACTGACTCCACGCACCGAAAACATCGTTCCAGAGGACCTCCAAGCATTTTGACTCCCGGAAAGTAGCCGCAGCTCTTCTAGCTGGTTTTAACAATTGACACAGGGGCCAACAGAGGAACACACGATTGCCTGCGCGTGTCTTCAGTGTATACCTACCTGTAGTTTCTCTTATTTTGTAATGCATGCACTTGCTATTATTGTTCGTTTTATAAAGGATAGACCACTGAGCTACTCAGTCAATGGGTAGCTCAGTGGTATATCCTTTATAAAACGAACAAAAGAAGTACATTTGGGCTCGATACGACCTCCCGCCGATACCATCCTCCGGGGTTTGGTTGATCAGGCCCCTAATCGGGCCCAAAGGTACTTCTTTTGTTCGTTTTATAAACGATAGACCACTGAGCTACTCAGTCAGCGCAGGATAGACCACTGAGCTACTCAGTCAGCGCAGTAGCTCAGTAGTCTATCCTTTGTAAAACGAACAGCTATTTATTGTGCTGTGTTTGCGTTGTTGTCTCGTTAGTCTTCCGACAATTTGAACCGTATTGTTGTATATCAGGCATGCCTTCCGACAAAGCACAGTAGCAGTAGTTCAGGGCATAATTCAGTCCTCGAAAATAGACCGAATATCCTTGTCCGTTACAACCTAAAGGCCCAAACTTGCGACATACCAGGTATATTGTGAAGGATTCGGTCAACCCCTTTCATTCCAGCGGATAAGGATGACAATGGAGTGAAAGCTGGCCACAGCATGTTACAGCGTAAAAGACCACGAGGTTTGCAGGTTGGCGTAGTATTAGATTTCGTAGTGCCGTTGTGGCGTTTGTCATCCGACAATACAAGGCCTACCATGCAGCATAAACTTCAACATCGATCACCCACAAACAGCTACTAGTACGGCGGACCATAGTAAATAGGACCAAATATTGTTAGTAAAAATATCGACTTATATAGGTTTATGCGTCTACCGTAGGTCCTACTTAATATGGTCCCCCGTAGTACTATACTACAGCATGAATGGATGAACCCCTAGGGAAGGCAGACAAGCCATCCTATTGTACCTACTGTATCTCAGATAATTTCGTTATACCTTCTTCCGGCGTAACATCGACCTGTTCTACGCTTTGCCCCCTTGCTCATTCAATACCTTCTCTTACTACACGATGCCATCTGTATCCTCTAGTACTTGCATCCTAAGCCGCATCCAGTTTCCCTCCTCACGCCATCACAGGTGTGGGTATGTCACCTCCCCCCCCCTCTCCCCTCTTCTCCTCCCACAGCCTCTTGGTGATCCCGCAGTTGGACTTTGAAGCGCGGCACTCCGCGCGAGATGGCGACCTGGGTTATCAAAGAGGCGATCAGGGCTCCGTTCACCCTATGTCAAGGTTGTTCCCGGCTCTGGTCAAATCCCGCGGGTCGGGTCGGGTCGGGTAACGGCGACCGGACCCGATCCGTGAGAATTTATGAAATCTCCTAGCCGGACCCGACCCGACCCAACCCGACCCAACCCGGCCTGTGATCCTGGCCCAACCCGTGAGTTGAGGTCATGACCTGTCAAGAGCTCTTACTATTCCTTTCCTCGCCATCGACTGTCCATCACCTCTCCCCACGACGCTCGCTGCCAGCCGATTCATGAGGGAAGTGGTGCCCTCTACCCCCGAGAGGCGCAGTTTTTTCCACAGAGAAAGATGGTGAATTTAAGACTCCGCTCGTGAAGGACGCTTGCCCCAGTCGAGTGTAGTGTTGGCGCTTTTGCGCGCCTCGGGACCTATGGTTGCTGATCTATCGCGATCAGCGCTGTCTCCACGCCTGTGTGACCACGTACGCATGCTTGCGGGTCGACATGGGCGATGTCGAGAAGGGTGGATTTGTTCGCGGAACTCTTTCGACGGAGCGTCCCGAAGACCTCCTCAATGGATGACTCCCATGCCCGTTCTTAGGATTCTGTCCGTCGCGAAGGATTCCTCACTTTCTACTTGGCGAGGAACTCTCAGCCGCATCAGGGTGCGACAGGTTAACGCGCGAAACAGCGGCTGGTACTGGTTCGTCGGTCTGAGCTTTCAGCTTGGAAATCTATCCTCGCGTTACGCGTGTCTATGCCCGCTGCGTCACAGCACGCACGTTGGTGCCTCATTCTTCCTGATGCCACACAGGTGGCCGGGACGCCCCCCGGGCACACTGTGGACGTAAACGCCTCCTTGTGGAGATATTCAACAATGTAGTGAACCCCACAAGTTGTCGACAACCACTCTTTTCGGCACGACAAAAGGTATGCTACATTGTTCAATGCCTCCACAATTATTACTTTTGGGCCCACATTGTGCGAGGGGGGAGGTCCCAGCCACCTGTGCAACACTCTTCAGCCCATGCCCACGAATTCCTACGCGAATATGATTCCAAGCGCGTTGGCTGCGCCCGAAGGCAGGCGGTAGTTCCTGCCTGTGAGAGACTCCTGTGACGGGCTTTGGCCGAGACGTCTCTTGCCCTCCCACCGGGTTGCCCGGTTAAGCTGGCTTGCTGTCTCGGGAAACCTGGTCCAGGGAAGCGGAATGCGCGGTTTAACGGACACCGTTAACCACCGAATCGCGCCGCAAGTTTGTCAACTGCCGGAGCATTTGGGGCGGCACCCACTTTTTTAGCAAAATCTCCACTCCAGCAAGATTCAAGGACGATGCCGACCTTTTTTTTCTCTGGGACTCTCCATGTATCGCAGATCTCCCGCAGGATCTTTCCGAGCCGGATGAGGATTCTTGATTCAGGTAGCCCCTTCTTCACCCGGCCTCCGAAAAAGACCGACGAGAACGGCCAGCACCTCCGGTAAAAATCCTAAGCCTTCTCCCAATAGACGCGGAAAATCCTCCTATCGAGTTGGAGCGGGGTCAGCGAGATATAGCGAGCTCTCAGTCTCGAGCACTGCTCCACCAGGAGAGCGCGCGCTAGGACTTTAACCCCTCCTGCGTAGTGACACGCTGACGACGCACGATCACACCTAGCCTCCTCCGAAGTTCCTTGGCAGGCGCTTCTTGGGAGGCGCTTCTTGGGCGGCATTACCTGTTTCTTCTGCCCCCTCGCCTGGAGTCACCCACTCTGTGACTGGAGCAGGAGGACTGTGTCGCCGCTCTCTGACTAACAAGAATGTCGCCTCTTTATGCGGCCGTCCGGCGAGTGCAACGGGGCCTGCAGAATAACGCACCACACCTTGATCGTCCGCAGGACATATATCGGCGTCACCAAGTCCCGGTTTGGTCGGTGCTTTCCCAAGACGCGATTAGATCATGGCTGTAAATAGCACATCAACGCTCAAACGCGCGTAGGCACCAGCCACCCGCGACTGTCTTTTCTTCTGGATCACGAACCTTTGCTACTTGCTGCAGATGCTCCAGGGAAACGACACCGAAGTATAGACTCCACTCCCAGGCTGTACTGGTCCCATCCGTTCCAAATCTCCCGTCTGCACACATCTGTGTTGCCCGTGAGCCTGTGACGCCCCCCTCCCACCCTGAAGGCTTGACTGCGAAGGCTCGGGCCCACTTGAACCGTCGCCTCTAATGTATGCCGTCCCGTGTGCCGGACTCCGCAACGGGCTGTTGGGCGACGGGGTAGCGCTGGTGCCGGGCAGCTCGCAAGGACGTCCGCCACAAAACGTGCGTGTACCACGCGGCGTCCGTTTCCACATGGCAAAGGTACACCGCCCGATGTCCTCGTTGGAGCGTCACGGCACAAACCCCGCAGGTGACTTCGACCCGCGTGTCGCCGAGGAAGGAACCGGAGTGCGTCGCGCCCTCGAACGCCCCCCCTCCCCCCGATGCCCTGAGGGACCCT
>JARUPZ010000895.1:0-27171 GCA_031213475.1 Nereocystis luetkeana | reverse complement strand
TTTCGGGTGTTTTCCAAATTTCATCTTCACATTCGATTCAAGGGTTTCCAAAATAAGAGGTCGTTGTTGACAGTCTCGTATTTCTCTGGGCCATGTTTGTCTCTTCAGCGATTATTCGTTCGTGAAAAACAAGCGATGCCAGGAGCTGCCTCATGCGGTACCGGAGCAGAAGCTACACGTACCAGGTGTCGTCCAACGGCGACACCTCTAGAGTGCATCATGGCACCAGCCAAACGTCCCCTATACGCGCTTGTCTCTACAGTAGGAGCTGCAGGTCTCTCGAGATGTCGTAGCGTCGCAGATATCCTTGCATTGGTTGCTGAGTGTCATTTTTTCACGAAAACCACTGTAAGCAAACGCCAAACAACCAGCGATTCTTCCATGCCTGTCCGCCGCCGACGGACTGTTCGAGCTTGCTGTTCATCTTACACGCCAAATCGAGGGCGGTGCTCGATTCGGCGACTATTGGTCGCTGCTGTGACTTGTGTGCTAGACATTCCTGGCCGCAGCCCGTTCTGATCAGGGCCTGTTGTTTAGCTTTTTCTTCAGTATACATTTTCTGCTTTTTGTTCACGTTGCTATGTACCGAGCTTGAGCCAGAGCTGCAGTTCAGTTGCGCGTAGTGAGGAGCTCCCGTATGAGGCATAGTGCTCACGATCCCGTGGCCAGCTTCTCGTTGACGACAAGACCTTTCTGTACGGATACAAGACCATCCTACATACAATGTAAACCCAACAATTTCCATTGTGTTCCTGGTATTTTATATTCGTGCGAACACACGCGAAACGGGGATGAAATGGAGAACTACACAATTCAATACTGTAATTCGTATACTACATAAACTAAACGAGGGGGTGGGGGAAAAAAGCTGCGTCCCGCGCCTTTTTTTGGGAGACAAGACCTGCTGATAAATCGGCTTGTCACGAGCAAAAAAACTCGCAAGTAGTGTCGTCAGTCGCCAGTAGAGTGCCTGCGCATATTATTTTTGAGTATCAAGAATTTCGGTCGGAAATATAATCATAATCGAAAGCTTTCCGGTCAGCGCATATTCGGGGACGAAAAATATCAAAATAATATTGGATTATTATGTTTGAAAGAAAACACTTGCAGCAGCGGCAGAACTTTTGCAGGGCCCAACGAGCAGAACATAAGTCGTGCAAGGAGCAGTGCCTACCTATAGAAGTAGCAGCAGCAAGCTGCAGAATCACTAAGCAGCGCAGCAAGCATTAGCAGGCAACAGTGCGATCAAATTTGCGCTCGTCGACACTCGCTTGCAAGGAACGCCGCCACACCGAGAATATCGCCCTCCTTCTTCTTCGTTGTCCTCTATGCCCGAAAAGGGGTGGAATAGCGGCGAAGATCAGGAGCGTGGCGCAAGGGTGCGCGCTTGAAGCAGCAGCAGCAGCAGCCGCAAGCAGCAGCAAGCAGCGTCCGCAACAGCGCTTGCAGCAGCGCTTGCTTGAGGCGGCTCTCTTGTTTGCAGCAGCGCTTGCTTGCAGCAGCGCTCGCTTGCAGCAGAGCTTGCTTGTGCAGCAGCGGTCGCTTGCAGCAGAGCTTGCTTGTGCAGCAGCGGTCGCTTGCAGCAACCCGTGTTTCACCAACGCTTGCTTGCCGCAGTGCTTGTTTGCCGCAGCGATTACAACAACAACAGCACTGCACAGCCAGCTACACACCTACTGGCAGCTGCAGCAGCAGCACACTACCTGCCGCAGTAGCAGTAGTCCGTGACGTGCATCAGCAGCTGCTGCAGCAGCACCTATCTCCTGCAGCAGCAGGCAGCAGAGTAAGCATGCAGCAGCAGCGGCCGCAAATCTCGCAAAACCTCGCCGGTAGCAGACATGGCCCCAGGCCATTCTCGGGGCAAGCTTGGCCAATTCAAAGCGTCCGGAGAGTTTTCAGCCAACAGAATGCAGCGGTCGAATCTCCTATCTTACAAATATGGCTCTACTGTAGTACCGGGTAAAATATACTACCAAAAAAATGCGGAACTTCGTCAGTTTCATGCAAATTTTATTACCTTTGTTGATTAGTCGTCGTTAAGGGCCCATCTTAAAAGGGAACGCTATTTGGAAAAACAAAGTTAATTTCAATGAATTTTGATTTGATTTCGAACAAAAAACATGTTTGTGTCCTATCGCGGAACAGCGTACAAGTTGTCAAACAATAAATCTGGAAGAACGCGCTGCGTCACACAACGCCCAGCCGACAAACAGCGACACGCGCAGACGAGAGCGAAGGTTTGCGCTGCCGCGTGCACGCCGCCGCCAGCCTCTTTTTCTTTTTAGTCGCGCAGGACAGGAAGCTATCACTCTCAGGGTGCCTTGGGTGGGCGTACAAAGCCCAGAAGCGCCACGTGCGAAGCAGCAGCGGTGATGCAACTATGGAGGTTTCGAGCGTATCCTCCGTTTGTTTGCTCGTTTGCTCGGTTTTCGCGATTGTTTGCCGATCGAGCAGGCCGCAAATTTGGAATTGCCGCCTCCATGATTACTTTTGAGGAACCAACGCCGGGGTACGATGTGCTATATATGGTGTGTGGGCGTGGGCGATGCTATTGCTCCGGTCACCTTCCGTTGAGCTTTGCGTTTTATCGCCTCGATCGTCGTCACAGAAGCGCCCAAGAATCGCCCCAGACTCCACCGAGGGTGTTGATCCACCATGAACATGCTACTTCAAGACCGAGGAACTCCCAAATTTCAAATTGAAATTAGAAAAAAAACACGAAAAAGTAACTTTCCAATCAAATTCAAAATTTCTAATTTGCCTGCTTGGTCGTTCACTTTTCGGCCTATCAGATGCAAAAAATTGAAAAAAAAAAAAAAAATCAAATTGAAAAAATGAATGTCCCCGTTAAGATGGGTCCTAATAATGGGGGGATAGATGAGCAAAATTCGGAAGTTTTTTTTCTATCGCGCAGACACTACTAAAAGTATAACACGAATAGTAAAATATACGAGTAGTACGCTGTGATTTACAATGAGGCGCGCGAGCGAAGCGAGCCTTGTTACCAAGGAAAAAAAAAATCTCTTCATAGCGGCCCGGATACGAGGGTAGGGTGACTTGTTTTGAGTTTTACTGTATGTGTGTGTGGTGTGTGCGGGTTGGTGTGTGTGATTCAGAATTTGTTTGGTCCACTTTTCACCACCGCGCTCGACGCACGTCACCAAATCCAGTCCCCGCGGGCTCTGTGCACGCACACACACGCAAGACACTTTCTCGTCCGGGTGGGATGGAAAGTCGTTCACAGTTGGTCGAGCTAGGTGCGGCAACGTGTGTAGGCACATGTCTGTGCTGGGGCGTGTTCAAAATACAAAATCATAACGTTTTTATTGTGCCTGCCAACAGCAGGCAGACTGTGCCTGTCCACAGCAGGCACACGGTGCCTGCCCACAGCAGGCAGACTATGCCTGTCCACAGCAGGCAAACTATGCCTGTCTACAGCTGCCCCTGGCCTCGTGGGTTCTACTGCTACTGCTACCGCTGTTTTGCTGCTGGAGAAGCTCTGCTGTAGATGTTATATACAGCAGTAGTAGTGGGGGCACCTGCTACGAGAAGCTCTTGTTGGACATGCCATGTTGTAGAGTTTTCGTCTCGAAAGTATTATGCCGACTTTCGAGGTGGGAAGCAGGGAACATACAAGAATAAAGGAGTACAGAGTACGTACTACGTGTGTGTATTACGCGTACAAAGGGTGCAAGGGTTAGACCGACAAGCCGAGCGTACGTACAGCGACGCTGGCCCTGGCCTCGTGTGTCCTACTGCTACTGCTGCTGCTGCTGCTGCTGCTGTTATGCTGCGGGAGGCGCACTGCTGCTGTAGATGTCGTACATCAGGACAACAAGTATAGTGGTGGCGCCTGCTGCGAGAAAGAAGCTCTTTTTGTTGGACAACACACGTGAGATGCAGATTTTTCGTCCTCACACTATTATTTTATTGTGCTGAATTTCAACCAGAAAACACTGCTGGACAAAACATGTCAGATGTTGTGTGTTCTGGGCTCGCTGTACCCGTCGACATCGAGCACAACCAGCCACCAATTACTACGTACCAGTGGTGGTACTCGGGGCTGCAAGCTGCGTAATACACCTCAACAAGTTGCATTAAAAAAATTACACTTGAGACGGAACAATGAGCTGTAGGATCAGAATGCACCACTCGCTAGCCTGCCTACAGAAATCACGAACATCACCTCCTGCGCTGTTGGGCCACCCTCTGCAATCTCACAGGTGTGTGCATACTGTGTTTTTCATATATCAAGAGCAGAAGAGGCCAAGAACATGTACGATAGTGAGACTCGCCAACTGGTACGTCAAGATCTGCTGCAACATTTACAGGGAGTATATTGAACAATTTTCATGGTGTCGGTGTGCCCGCCTGTGTTGTAAACCAAGTTTCGAGTGTCTTGTGTACCCCGACCTTCGCGTGTCGATCTGCTGTTTCAGTGCACGAAATGGTACACGTTTTATCGTCTCGTCGACCCTGATAGCATCCAGGGGAGTTATCGGCCAGTAATCAATCGCCAGGGAATAATGGAAAACGCGCGATCGGTTCACGCAGCTTGCAAAGTTGAGTATCGATCGATCTGCCGATAGGTTGAACTCACAGCTGACGTACTCTTGTAGTTTTTTAATAAAATAAAAACAGTATTTAGCTGCGAGATCGAGGATTTCGTAGAAACTCATCTTGCTAGCTGTGTGTGATACCTCAATCGCGCACTACGGGTGTTATGTGGTCTCATCCCGGGTATACAAGTCCCTATATGACGAAGACGAAATTTGAAGCCGCATAGTTCAAGGGGTGGGTGTGTCTGCATTGGTGTATCCGCCCGCCGCTCTATTGGTGTACCTGGTATGTACCTAAACTACATACTATTAATGGTACCTTAATACCTGGTGCCTTGGTAGTCAGTGGACGAACGTCCTGCCGGACCAAACCCAGGACCGCCAATGTAAAGCTGTACCCATCTCTATACGGCAGTAGTTTGCCTCCTTGTGTTGGGTAGACGTCACTTTTCGAAAGACTACACGGGGACTAAAACGAGCAGGCATATTTACGCCGTCTGCGGTAGACAGCCTGGCACGGCAGTGCAAACTTTGGTTGTACGTACTCGCGCAAAACTAACGAGAGGGCCCAAGTGCAAGGCTACGGCTGGCCCCAACGCGCGTAAAATACTGCTCCTTCTCACCTCAGGCTAAGACACCAGCCACTACCTGAGTTGGTGCACTTTGCGTTCGTGGCAGGCTCTCTTCCCTCTTCTATTCAGTCTACGGGTCTTCATTACCCCTCTTCCCCACGGGTTTTCATTTTTTGACGATTGCATCATCGCGGCTCGGGGATAGGGGAGACTTGATTTATGGCAGATTGTCAGATTGTCCTTACTCGTCCCCTCTCCGACCTCACAAACCGCCACTAAGTAGTAGTGAAACCCATCGCGGGCTATACTGAGAGCAAATGGCGGAATAGTCATTCCGAGAGCGACCTTGAATCCTGTAGTTGGTGTTTCAACAGCGCGTCGGCGGCAAAGTCTACCACCAGACATCTTTACTCTTCCCCAGGCAAACGAGGCGTAAGAGGTGGGTGCGCTTTGTTCCCGGCGGGTGCTGTACGGCACCATGTATTTGGCACGAAAGAGGTGGTCGGTGTAACTCACCCAAGCAGTGTTGAAGCGTGCATATGATATGGAGAGGTCTACCTCGGATGATCGAAACCCGGGTAATCGGCGGGCACAACCCGGATGCGCAAAACCCGTGACGGGCTCGAGCTTGACTTGAAACCCGCAGTTTTTGGAGGTGACCCTGGTACCCGTGTGTTTGGCATGTCCCCCGTGTAATAATGTGTAACACTATCTCACAAGGCCTTTACCTATTACCTGGTATTAATTATATTAATAGAAACCTCTGTCCTCGGGGCCCCGGGGCTTTTCAGAGAGGTGAATCGGAATCCCATGCTTCTGTCATGCTGTAGGGTTTCACGGAGGATCGTTACTGATTTTTTCATGCGCGTGTCTTTTATGCCAATATCTTCGGTATGCTGTGGGTTCACGACCGATATCCACAGCAGTATCCTCGTATCCTCGTAGGCACTCCTTTATTTTACTGACGCCATGACGCCTGCTGTCCATGAAGACCTGGGAACGCCACCCACTATTAATAGCTGTGGCTCAGATTATGTCTATCAGGTATCTGTTTTTCGCTACCTGAATGTGCTCTGTTCAGGGGTATGCATTTTATTTTTTGTTCTTCTTTTTATATCATCACTTTTACTTTCCAGGCTAACTCGTACCAGGTAGGAGGTTTTACCCTCAACGAGTCTGGACCAGCCGTGGTAACAGATTTTTACCTTTCTCCCCCCCGGTACGTGCCTTTGAATTTTGTCGCGCATAGGGTTCAGCATTCCCGGTGCACGTCGATTTTCATCGAATGTAGGTAACTCATGCTCTAGCGCTTTCCGCTGAACATTGTTTTTATGGAAGAAAAAGCCCCTACGAGCATGCACTCGGTGGTACTTGAACCCACGAACTTGATCTTCATAGGCACGCGGACCACGTACCAAGGCACCGGGAACGCCGGCAATACATCAGGTAGGTGCGGTTATCTGCTTCTTTGTGTGCAACCATACACATGCGGCATACCACTACTCGTATAATACGGTGTTTTCTCTCTACATCGATACACATACTCATCATCCTGTGGAACTGCTGTAACAAACAAGATACCGGTAAGGTATTCACGAATACGCATATACGAAGTATCCGGTAGTATATACAACATGCAACATCCACACAAACGCCAAGAGGCTAACCGATTGGACTTATTTCTACTGCTGTAATTTTCAAGTTATTACTCTGTTGTCGTTGTTTTGATGGTTAGGCCAATTTTGATGCAGTCGGAAACATGGATTGAAAAAGCCGGCTTCCGATCAGAGACAAAAATTGGCATTTTTATGCAGTTGACAGAGCTTGTCCAATATTTTTTATTATGATTTCCAACTGGACCAGACAGTCAAAAAATCTTAGATTTTCGATCCAACTCGCCAGTGGGATTCATGCATCGGAAAAGTTAGAAAGTCCCACTGCATACTCGTACGAGTATCACACACCCACACAACAACACGACATAGTATGATACGACACAACCCCACACCGCAACATCGGCGACGCTGGCTGGGCTGCTGTCAACTCTGCTGCTGCTCGGCTCGAGTCAGTGTGATATGTCCTTAACTACGCCCATCAGCAGCACATGATAGCACTCGATCGCTGCAGGGCGCGGTATCGATGACCTTTTGCCTACTGCTGAGCTGGCTGTGCCTTTGGTGCGATGGCCTCGAGGACGAGATGGAGGAGAACGCCCCGCGTATGAAGCTCACACACTGCTCGAGGAAGCAGCGAGACATCAGCGTGTATGTGTAGTTGGCGCAGCTGCTGGAAGAGGAAGATCTCTCTGGCCCCACGAACATTAAGGCGAAGTAGTTTCGAACCGACTTCCGCCTGCCCTACCCTTTTTTCTTGGAGCAAGTAAATCTATTGAGAGTCACTCCTTTACATCAAACGTCTCCAGAATAAACAAAATAGCTTTTTATTCGATCCGAGGACTATAACAAGAGTAGCTGTTCACATTTCGGTCGGAAAAAAAACCGATCGGAAACCGGCTTTTTCAATCCTGGTTGCCGACTGCATAAAAATGGGCCTGATAGTCCGACTTTGACACCAAATCGTACTACGCTGTGTCCTCCGTTTGTATTACCCCTCAATGACCGTAAACGAAAACCAGTTCAACGAGTACACTCGATAAGCGTGAATGAAAACCTGTCCAACGAGTACCCGGGTTTACCCGTGTACTCGTTGAACCGGTTGGATTCGTCTGGAACCAGGGTTACCTGCAATGGATTTGGGTTTTCACTTTCAGAATTAACAGGGATCCCGTTTGCGACGGGTACTCGCCGGGGTACACCTCTGGTATGATACATGTATCCTGGGCGTGTTATTTCGTCGCAAGATTGACGCGCTGGACTCGCACCTCGGCTGATTCCTGCCTTCGCAGAAACTGGTGTAACCGTTTTGTGTTGTGTCTGTGGCAACTTGTAATTGTCTGCCCGCCGACCTCCAACGGATTTCTAGTCCTCAATAGAGGGTTCTGCGGTGGTCTAATATCGCCGAAGTTTGGAAGACATACTAGTACGCGTAAAAGAGAAGAGTTTGTGCTCCACTTGCAGACAACTACAGCCCTCCCCACGCAGCCACAGCCCATCCCGTTGAGACGTGCTCTTTACGGGGCGTGTGGAGACGTCAGGTGCACAACACAGCGGTCGTAGACAGCCGAAACAGACTAACGTATTTTTAATGTCGAAGTTGTGAGCCAACGCTAAAAAGTGGCATTTCTAAAAAATCGTAAAATAACTTGGAGTTTATTCCACGCGCCGGCAGCTGTAATACTAACCGGTTCGTCTGGTCTACAACTGTACCTATAGCTCCATCATTAATGGAACAAACGGATTACGACGAGCTTTTGCTGGTTTTGTCGAGAATGGTTTCAACTACTGTGTTGATCCGAGGAGCCCGAAAAACCTACGTACCAGGGAGCTTTAATCCAGTGAAAGAGTGCGTCAGACGACAGGCTTAGGCGAGAGTGAACCAAACTGAAGGTACGCAAATGATCTGGGTTTTGGTTTTGTACGGGACATTTCTTCTCAAACCGATATGATTTTGTTTTGTCCCATACACGTTTTTTCAAGCCGTTGGTATATTATGGTAGGACGACTACTCGCGCCTACGTGCGCAGTCGGCAACAGGGGCATCAGGGTTCCACCGTGGCCGTACTGGTGTATCCACCAGGGCTCAACAAGCTCATGTTTGGTAGGCTGTACGTGGCACCTAGTGTAGTATTCAAGGTATTTCTCGTGGGCATACTGAACTAATCGAAGTGTCGGGTATCGGCATCGAAAGCTCCCGAACGTGCCGAAGGGTCTGGTACCCCCCAACAGTAGTAGGCAGGTATGTGATGCAAGGCGAAGTAAGGCCCTTCTTAAATCTCAGGCGGCGACTCAAACCGGCTCTGGGTTCTTGTATATACAGGTCGATTTTCCGACGAAGGGAGAATCTTGACTTTTTCAAAAATAACATACAGTATGTACATGACGTACGTATATTCGGCGAGACGATTACACGCGCATACACCCTAACCCTAACCCTAACCTAGGCGTCACCACCGAGGCCGTGCTGCTGGCTTGCAGCGGTGCTTTCTAGGCTCATGTTGGGTACTCTAGAGTATACCTGGTACAGTACTATGTACCCAGTGTGTGTTTCGTGGCCGTACCGAACTTGCCTAAGTGTGGGGTACCGGTATCGCCCAATACCAAACGTACCGATCTACCCGCTACCGTACTACAGTAGCAGAGAGGTAAATGAGGCAAGGCGGCCTCCAAATCGTAGCAAGACGTAAGCGTTCCGTCAAAAAGCGGAAACCAAGTTCCCAAATCTTGCCGCCTTCAGAATATCCCACCAAAACCTCAGGATCACGGCGACCGCCGCCAAATCAAACCGGCTTAGGACAAAATCACTGTCGTATGACTCAGCTACAGCTTTCCCGCTTCTGTGGACCCCGGGTTTGTTTGAGCCGGCCACGTACAGTCGTCGCAATCAGTGCAAGCCATGAATATTACAGGCAAACAGATTACATCAGACCGACAATTAATTGAATAGTGGAAGCCTGATACCGTACTGTTGGGTACCGGTATCGAATATGTACCCTAACCGTATCGAAGACTCGGGTAGCAGTATCGAGCGAATGCCAAGCTTTTTGATGCGTCACGTAATGCTATCATAACAATTCTGAACTTGTCGACGGCTAGTATCAAATTAATACCGAAATTATCGAAGTGTCGACCGGCGTTGAATTCGTACTGGACGTTTTCGAAAGGGTGACGGTCGATCCCGTTGGGAAGAAAACAAAACACATGGTCAAAAATGCGAACGGTTGAAGGAGTCACGAAGTTTTCATCAGAAGTTACGGGATACCCACAGTGTCGGCAACGGCACTTTATTCAGTAGTGACGCCGCCGCTATCCCAACAGAGTCGCGAGCGACAATACGGCGAAAACACCATCACCAAACAGCACCAACTACAAAACAGAATATGCGGATAACACGAAAGCAGCAGTTGCTGCAGCTTGCAGCTGTGTCCTGTGTAAAAAATGTGATGCTTCTGTCGTGAGGTAATTTCCACGGTGCACGTGTCATCGTCGCGGAGTGGTACCTGGTACGTGGTATGTTTTTAGCCCCCTCTTTACCCCAAATTGGGCTCGACGGAAATACCTCGTCGATCTTGTGCTGCGGCTGCTGCTGTCCCTGCTAAAGCAAAGTTTTGAAATGTGAATATGGCATCGGTGAATGTAACCTGTCGTGCTCAAGTCCGTACACTTATGTAGCATACGAATACGGTGCTATGCGACGAGTGGTCGAAGCTGTTTCCATAACATCAAGTTTACGCACACTATTAATAACTGGCCGTCGAACCCTAGGTACATTTAGCGAGGAGTGTTGATCTTGCCGATGTGTCGGGTACCGGTTTTGACAAGTGCTAGACTGACCGCAGTGTCGGGTACGGGTATCGATATTACCGAAGTTACCGAAGTGTTGAGTATCGGCAGCGAGACAATACCGAACATGCCGAAATGAAAGGTACTGGTATCGAGGCCGTACCGGACGAACACCCGTACCCCCGGTAGTGCGATCGAGGTTATCCCGATACCCCGCGTTTTGGGGGATGGGTGTACAGCCCTCACCGGAATGTCTTGTATCGGTATTGAGTTCGTACCGAACCTTACCGGAATGTACGACACGGTATTGCGGACGTTCCGAACACTCGCGTGTGGTTGAATGGGGATAATACAGCGAAAGAACCCCTGGTATACCTTCGTACGTCCCATCCCAACATACCCCTAAAATTTTTCAGGGTTCTTTACGGTGCGGTTTTTCCTATCGGTTCGGTACGGTTCGGTGCGGTTAACCGCACCGCACCGCACCGTATGATTTTTGCCTCCTTGAAAACCGCACCGCACCGCACCGCAGCATTTTCGATGTTTGAAAACCGCACCGAACCGCACCGTAGGATTTCAAAAATAACCGAACCGCACCGTTAGATTTTCGAGTTTCTAAAACCGCACCGAACCGCACCGTAGCATTCATCACGAAACCGAACCGCACCGTAGGATTCACAGTATCTGAAAACCGCACCGAACCGCACCGTAGGATTTCTGATTTGTGAAAACCGCACCCAACCGCACCGTAGGAAATATCACAAAACCGAACCGCACCGTGTGCGTCAAGAGACGATATCAAAACCCGTTAGATCGGTTTTTTAACGGTGCGCGGCTGACGCGGTACGAGCACCCGGCCTCAACACGATCCCCCGATAGCGCAGGCCACTGGCAGTGCGCACGAAGTTGCCCAAGGTCCATTTGCTAGTATATTATCAAGGCTTATCACGGTATTTGGGCGGGACGGTAGCGGCGGTGGTCCCGCCGTCCCGTCCCGCCGATAAAATATCTCCCGTTGAAAGTTACCGTCCCGTCTCGCCGTGACATCGAACAATTACCGTCCTGTCCCGCCGTGACACCGAACAATTACCGCCCCGTCCCGCCATGACACCGGACGATTATCGTCCCGTCCCGCCGTGACACCGAACAATTACCGTCCCGTCCCGCCGTGACACCGAAAAATTACCGTCCCGTCCCGCCGATAAAATCTCTCCCGCGAAATTATGGCCTCCGGCGGACATAACGTGCCTCTTCCCCTGCGAGATACATTCATTCGTGGTGGTCTGTTCCCATCCATTCCCACCACGAATCCTGAAATTAATAAAATAAAATCGAGTTGTACTAAAAGTTGGTAGTAATTCCTATAAAACTACGAGGAACTATCACTATTAATACATGTCATCATAAATTATACACTCCCGTCCCCGGTGGCTTGGTAGGTGGTCCGCGTGCCTATCAAGATCAATTTCGTGGGTTCAAGTCCCACCGAGTGCATGCTCGTAAGGGCTTTTTCTTGCATGAAAGAAAGTGATCAGCGGAAAGCGCGAGAGCGTGAGTTAGCTACCTTCGATGAAAATCGACGAGCAGTGGGAATGCTGAACCCTACGCGCGACAAAAAATAAAGGCGCGTACCGGGGGGGGAGAAGGGTAGACACCTGTGACCACGGCTTGTCCAGAAGGTCGTCGAGGGTAAAACCTCCTTCGAGTTAGGCTGGAAAGTGAAAGTGATGACTACATATACTAATATGAATGAAATACGTACCAGTATAGAACAGAGTAAATAGTTGTACAGGCGTATTACGCAGTTTCCAAAATTGAAAATTGAGTGTATCAACTACCTGGTACCATTATTGAATTATGAACCAGTCGAACTCACAGCTGATGACTGAAGACGTATTTCCATATTTTCATCACTTTAATCTTGGAAAATATGAAATTGCTCCGCACCACCTTTTTTAGTTTTTTTTTAGCACAGAAGGTGCTGGCGTTGATGATCAGCAGCTAATTATATTAATAGCTGCTGTATGGCTGGACTTTATTTTGTATGTTAAAATGAAAGTAGGTACTGCCCCAGCAGTAGTAGCCGCAAGCAGTAGTAGCCACTACACACGACGAATGAATACAGCAGAGACAACTCGACCCACGGCCACACCATCAGTATATACATATATTTAGATATACTGGTGTAGCCAAAAAAGATGTCAGGTTACCTGTCATCAAGCGAGACGCAAAGTGTGCGCTGTCAACGATGTAGGGCCGAGTGTTCCACACTAAACCTAGTAGTTTGGTGTCAGTCAAGACATATATATATATGGATGTGTCACAAGGCAAACTTGCTGTCTGTTGAGGGGTAAAAATGTTGTCTCCTATATACCAGGTAGCATCTTTGGTATGACCGGTACGGACGCCATGGATGCCTATCTCACGGGCGGGGTCGATCGATCAGCAGCGAGCGGCACTACTAGAATCACCGCCGCCGCCACCACCTCCACCACTACCTATCTCCACTTACCTAAACAACAACCACCAGTAACACAGCGCAATCACAATAATCATCAGAACAGCCACCATGAGCTGGCACCGCAACAAGAAGAGTACTTGGGGCAGGGGTGGGGAAACATCAGAAAAAACGTCGCCCGTGTAGTGGTAGAACTTCTCGGAGCTTGTGGGCTAGGGTAGAGAAGAACAACGTCTGCGTCGGGCCGGCTCCCTTCGCGCAATCAGCAGTGCGGGAAAGTCTTCACGTACAACCGCGCCGACCTTGCAGCAGGAAATAAGAAGTACCGTGGTATATGTTTACCGTCCCGTTCAGCCGAGGAAAACAAATTACCGTCCCGCCCCGTCGAAGAAAAATAAAATTACCGCCCCGCCCCGCCGTGAGAAAATATTTACCGTCCCGTCCCGCCGAGGGAAAAAATGTTTACCGTCCCGTACCGCCGAAGGAAAAATTATTTACCGTCCCGTCCCGCCGAGGGAAAAACTATTTACCATCCCGTCCCGTCGAGAAATAGTGCACCCGCCGTCCCGTCCCGCCAACTTTTTATGACTTCATTTTACCGTCCCGTTGTCATTTGTTTCCCCGCCAAACAAGAAAAATCTGTCCCGTCCCGTCCCGCCACGATTCTCAGTCACTGTGATAAGCCTTGCATATTATGTACACGTTGCACAGGCGTTTGACCCGGATTGTTTAGACTTCCCAAACACGGTTTACCCTTGTGTCGTCTGTTTTTTTTCTGCTATGCATGTGCTCGCCGGTTGGTAAATTCCCTCCATGATGTGCGTAGGTGTTGCACATGTTCGCGTGGTAAGAGGTGGGATTTTTGTGAGCATAGCACATGCCTATCGGGTGGTATGTGTGATCTTCATTACCTGTACGTGTTCACCGGGAGGAAGCTTCGTGTTTCCCACTATAATTACTACGCATAGCATAGACAGAATGTCAGGCGTAGCTTCTTGAGGGTGTTGATGATGTGTATTGAATATTCAAAGAGTTTGCAAATATTACGCCCATGCCCCCCCGACTGCCTCTGTAATGTAGCCTATACTCCAACGTTTATCAGGTGTCGAAACGGCACCTCGCGTGTATTGGGTACGTCGTGAGAGCCGCACACCGACTTCTGACTGATGCTAAATGAACGGTGAAACTTGTCTTGATTGGATTCGACCAAACCCCCTTGGCAGGAGGACGTTCGAGAAGGAGACGGCAGTGAAACGTTGATGGTTATAGCACCCTGGGTGGAACCTAGTCACCACGAGACGAGTGATGGCGAGCTCCTGCAACGGACGTAGACACGGTGAGCCAATCGAAGACCTTTGACACTCTACTCCGTCCGAGAAGGTATCAACGGCAATATCCTTCGAGCGTTTGGTTGAAAAATAAACAAATGCTCCGCACGAAGATGTGCGAACTGTTGGGGTATCAATTATATTGTCCAACCCTAAGTGTCAACTTGATGCTATTGACGAACAACCCCAATATCGATCAACCCAAAAGTGGCCTCAGATATTCCACCAGCAGCAGAATATTCGCCCTCTATACGGGGTTTGGCTAGCGTCTAGCTCCGTCTTTCCGTACACATCACCACTCTCAGTACTTTGAAGTCTATATGCCAGTGACGACTGTGTTTCGCGGTGGTGTTTCGCTAGTTTTTTTTTGCGTATAGCTTCGCTTGAGTGCTGACCACATCGAACGCAACCATGTTTCTGGTAGAAATTTGTTCGTACGCCGCAGCTTTGACGTTAGCGGCAGTGTGCCACACTGGCAAACTAGTCACTCCCTCCTTCGCCATCGTGGCAACAATAGTTATTTCGTTAGGGTTAGGGCTTCGTTATTGTTTTCGTTGGTTGCCACAACTTTCGGCGTCACTTGAATTATTGTTGTACATTAAAGGTCGTTTGTATGGCTGGGCGTGCGGCCGCCTCAAAGATAGTTGAGCAGCCGCAAAGGGTCCACTATTTTGTCGCGGTCGTCATCACCTGGGCCTCACAACACCCATCTGAGTTTGCCACCCTCACCGTTGCGTCGATCGCGTCGTGCCATTCTCTGGGTGGGGCGTTATCGACATCTGCCAGATCGAGGCGGCTTGGCGTTAAATGCCTTTGCCATAGCGATCAATCATGGACACGACGGAGCACAATGGTACGTACCAACAACAAGCCTGCAGATGGCGTGTTTGGACCTGTGCGTGAGCTGCCGTGACCTGGCGATCTCCCACATCGTGGTCAACGAGGACACCCCCCGCCATTTATATCTGCGCTACAGGCAAGAAGCGTTCCGGAAAAAGCATCGTGCTTCACGGGTTCCGGCCATAAAAGCTCGCTTTATAACGTGGGAGTCATCTCCAGCGGCCATATGTGTCGGGAGGGGATTTATCCACGATCAGCGACGTCTTCTGGCAGCGGGATTTTGGTCGGGATATCGCAAGCAAAAAAGTGCGAATGATCCGCCTACAGCCTGGTGGCCGAAGTCTCTGCGAAAGATGACGTTTGGGGCATCGTTCAACCAGCCCGTCAGTAAGGTCGCCTGGCCAGATTCCCTTGAGCAATTGGTGTTCGGTCGGGACTTCAGCCAAAGCATTCTTTGCGTACAATGGCCCTCCTCTCTGAAACATCTGACGTTTGGAGCTCACTTTACTGAAACGATCCAGGGGGTTGTGTGGCCAGCCTCGCTAACAAGTTTAACTTTCGGATTTTGGTGGAGTGTACCTATCGAGGGGGTGGTGTGGCCCCCTTCGCTGCAGTACCTAACGTTTGGCGCTGGCTTTGATCAACGGATCGAAGAAACCGTGTGGCCGGCCTCGCTGACGCAGTTGACGTTCGGGAGGCACTTCAACAAGCCGATAGCGCAAGCCAAGTGGCCGCGGTCTCTGGAGACCGTGGTGCTGGGCGATACATTCGATGCACCCATTGCAGGCGTCGAGTGGCCAGTGACGCTTCGAGAGTTGACGTTTGGGTCAAACTTTGACCAGCCAGTCGATCAGATCGTGTGGCCGTCGTCGCTGGAATGTCTGACGTTTGGATCAAACTTCAACCAGCCCGTAGACGGGGTGGTTTGGCCGTCCTCGCTACAATGTTTGACGTTTGGGTCGAAGTTCAACCAGACAATCGAGAAGGTATTGTGGCCTGCATCGCTGCTGCGTTTGACATTCGGCTGTGCGTTCAACCGGTCGATACAACACACGGTATGGCCGTCTTCCTTACAGCACTTGGCGTTCGGAAAAATGTTCAAGATGCCATACGACAGGTTTACATTGCCTGCATCGCTGCAACGTTTGGCTTTTGGAGATGATATAAACCGACCCATCCACGGAGTGGTATTATCTGCCTCGGGGCAAAACCTTTCGTTTGGGTCCACCTTCACCGAACTCATTCAAGCCTCCGTGTATCCAGGCTCTGTGGAACACGTATCGTTACGGGTTGATTCGACACGACCTATCGACAGGATAGGTTGGCCTACTTCACTGCTGTATTTGACGTTTGGGTCGACCTTCAACCAGCCCATCGACCAGGTGAAGTGGCCCGGCATGGTCAAGATGATTTGGTTTGGGGTTTACTTCGACCAACCGATTAACCGCGTCGAGTGGCCTGCCTCTCTGAAGGGTTTATCTTTCGGTGTCTGCTTCAACCAGCCGATCCAAGAAGCCCGATGGCCGGCGCTGCAGTGCTTGACCTTCGGAAAGAATTTTAACCAGAGAATCGACAGAGTTGTGTGGCCGATATCGCTCACACGGTTAACGTTTGGTGCGAGTTTCAACCGACCGCTTGACAGGGTGAATTGGCCCGACTTGCTCCAACGGTTGGAGTTTGGGGCTAGCTTCGATCGGTCAATCAATAGAGTTTCATGGCCAGTGTCACTTCAACTTTTGGTCTTCGAATACGGTTTCATCCAGCCCATCCATGGTGTTGTATGGTCATTTTTGGGGCAGGACCTCACCTTTGCGATGAGCTTTGACGACCTTGTCCAAGCCGACGTGTGCCCAGCCTCTGTGCGACACATGGCGTTCGGAGTTGGGTCCATACGGTCTATCGACCAGGTGATTTGGCCGGCCCGGCTTCTATATTTGTCGTTTGGCCCACGCTTCAACCAGCCAATCGATAAGCTTGTGTGGCCAGCCATGCTTGAGATGGTATGGTTCGGGGCTGACTTCGACCAACCGATAGACCGCGTGGAATGGCCTGCGTCGCTCACGCGTTTGGCGTTCGGTGACAGCTTTAACCAACCCATCGATAACCTCAAGTGGTCGGCGCTGCGTAATCTCACCTTCGGAAAACGCTTCAATCAGAGTGTAGAAAAGGTTGCGTGGCCGACCTCTCTGTCTTTTTTATCCATGGGGACGGATTTCAACCAATGCATCCAACATGCTGTACTGCCGGATTCGCTCCAGCGGGTAGAGTTTGGGGCCACGTTCAATATGCCCATCGATTGTATGGTGTGGCCTGAGTCGCTGCAGCTTTTATCCTTCGGGAATAGCTTCGACCAGCCCATCGAGGGAAGCGCTTGGCCGATATCGTTGAGAAGTCTGACCTTCGGGTTTCACTTCAACCGATCCCTTCGTGGAGTCTGGTGGCCGGCTTCGCTACTGGTTTTGAAGTTTGCGTTCCGCTTTGACCAACCGATCGATCAAGTGACCTGGCCATCTTCTCTGCGCTGTTTGTCGTTTGGGGACTGGTTCGATCGACCTATCCGAGGGATCGAATGGCCGGCCACGCTAGAGCGTTTGACGTTTGGATATCGGTTCAATCAACCGATTGATCAAGTCGTGTGGCCTGCCTCGCTACGTTGTTTGGAGTTCGGGTGTCGGTTTCATCAGCCCATCGACCAAGTCGTATGGCCAGCTTCCCTTCGGCGTCTGACCTTTGGTTCTTCGATCAACGAAGGGGTCGAACTCGAGGAATTTTTGGCTTCATTGCGACAGCTTATGTTTTTTTGAGTGGATTGTACCCACTCATGATCTAGCTGTCCATACCGAGGGAGTTGGTGAGTTGCCTTCTGTTTTGCATACCCAATACTCCCCGTGTACGTTTAAAGTTCGCGGTTCCCCTCTGTATTGAGCCAGCTGTCGTTCGTTGTGCATGTTTCCCCCCCATGTTCTACTGAAGGGGGACGGCCTCCATGCGTTGGTGGGCATGGGCTCTGCAGTATGGCTCGGACTCAACGAGGCAACCAAGCCGTGTGATAGTAAATTCGGTATAGACGCCAGATTCGATACTTATTTTCTTTGCTCCGACCGATTACACCCTTAGCCTGAATTTGGTCAAGGAGCTCGACCGGCGGGTCAACGAACAGTAGCGCAGCTGCAGTACCTGTAAGACTATTATTTATGTTTGCGTGCGTGTATTCAATCGTTTCTCGGCAAAAGGTGGGGGCTGCACTGTTGTTGCCGCTGAGTTTTTTCGGTATTTGTAAAAAGGCAGTGTCAGGCCGTCTATCCATTTGTTTGTTGTGTTTCACTGGCTGCATATGCGTATCTTCTGTATTCGTTCTGCCTTGCGTTACTCTCTCCTTTTTTGGTCAGCTGTTTGCAGTGTTCGGGGAAATCCAGCATGCTTGTCGTGCCTCGACGTTGGTTCTGTCTTTGTAATATTGTTTTTCATTGCCTCATTCCGTGCCATACGTGTGTTTTGACATATAAGACGAGGTACAGTTGTTTCATGTTCGGGTCCAAGATTGGTTTCTTCGATTCAATAATATTAGATATGTGGGGAGGACCCCCAGGTTCGACTCGACATCTATGGCACTTCCCTTTCTTAAGAGGGTAGCGTGTAGGACACGCCAGGTTTTGGTATAGGATCGGTACGGACGATCCCACGAAACAACCATCAACGATGATGGAGAGGAAGAGTGTGTGTGCAAGGGACGGGCCTTGCATTCCAATCTGCAGTGACTACTTGTCACGGAACAATGTCACTGCTGACGACATCTCTGCTGACAACAACAAATAGTCCAGGAATATATATGGGTGACCACATTCGTACAATAAGATACGGATATCCACGACCTCGGCGAATGGTGGGACCTCCGCGGGACAATACCCATGCGACGGCCTGGTCGAGAACCTGGAACCCACATCGCCCCCCAATTTTTGAACGCGTAGTACTGGAGAACCCAGTACCGCCTTTGAACATTTAAGAAGAGTGACAGGTTTGTGGTTTTCTTCCATTCAAGGCATTGTACAGCAGTAGTTGATGTATAGGCCTCGCACTTACTTGTTCGTCTAGAAATGCCACCCCTTGCGTAGTAAAAACCACGGGCTTGTATGATCATGATTTGACTTCTAAGTGTGTCAGTCATATACTACGACATGTCAACTACTAGTGGACGTGTTAGTGCCCTTCTCATGCACGCTTGCATGGTTCAGGATTAAGATACACCACGAAAATGAAACCTTTTATATCGCACGATGGCATACGGAACCACGTGTAACGAACGATGGGATACAAACCCACGTATCAGGTATACAATGGTATACAAAACCAGGTACAACGAGTGAGTTATGGCATACAAAACCATGAATACAATGGTATACGAAACCATGTATATCAAGTTATGGCATACGAAACCATGTATACTATGGTGTACGGAACCATATATACTTACGATAGTATACAAAACCATGTATACTATGGTGTACGGAACCATGCATACTTACTATGGTATCAAAACCATGTATACTATGGTGTACGGAACCATATATTCTTACGATGGTATACAAAACCATTCAAACCATGGAATACAAAATAACGTACCAGGTACAGTAGTATGTATACTATGGTATACGGAACCATGTATATATCATGTACGAAATCACCTATTCCATGTATGGTTTAAGAATCGTGTATGTACACTATGGTATACTGAACCATGAATACATAATGATGGTGTATACGGAACCATCTATACTATGGTATACGAAACCATGTATTACAAGTGATTGATGGTATACAAAACCATGGTGTACACATTGTTTCACTGACAATGGCATAGTGCCTTTAATGGTATACGAAACCAGTCATACCGAACAATGGTATGTGCCTTTGACAATGTTCAGAGCTTTTCTCGACGTTGTACAGTGTGTATATGATACGATTGCTTGCAAGCTTTGTTACACACAAACCGAAGAAAAATAATTGTGCTGAACGACGTTTTCGTCAAAGGGGTTGTGCATGCAGAGTGCGCAACGGACGATACAAACGTTTGGGTTGATCAACCTTTTTAAAAACGATAAAAAAAATCTGCATGTATGTCTTGACGACGGTGTGGTTGTAACAATAACGGTGCAGTATAACGGACTGCGATGCAAGGTGAACGATACGACGACGATATGTCTCCTCGGTCGAAAAAGGCATCATCGACTACACGAGCAAGAACATGCTTTTGATTCAGTGAATAATACTGGAATCGACTTATACCGAGTTGATAGTATACAACTACTATCTATACATTTAACGATGTGTATAAGAGACGTGCTGACAGTCATCAACGGTTGACTGCAGCCAGAGCACTCACGATAATGCAGTAGAACGAGCGGGGACTCTTAATGTGCCCGATTAGGATATTTTACTTCGGAGTGTGCTGTTCACGCGCTCGACTGCCTGCCCTAGGTAAAATTCAACGGAACGATTCCGACACTAGAGAATACATTATCCATGTATACAGGAATCCCTAGTGTCTCGCACAAAGAGGCAGATGACAAGCACACCGTGTCTCTTTCACCCAAAACGGATTCGAAACCCATTGTGATTTCACGCGCAGGTTCGTGTCCTGCCGTCGACGCCAAATGTGGGGAGGACCCCCAGGTTCGACTCGACATCTATGGCAATTCCCTTTCTTAAGAAGGTAGCGTGTAGGACACGCCAGGTTGTGGTATAGGATCGGTACGGACGATCCCACGAAACGACCATCAACGATGATGGAGAGGAAGAGTGTGTGTGCAAGGCACGGGCCTTGCATTCCAGTCTGCAGTGACTACTTGTCACGGGACAATGTCACTGCTGACGACATCTCTGCTGACAACAACAAATAGTCCAGGAATATATATGGGTGACCACAGTCGTACAATAAGATACGGATATCCACGACCTCGGCGAATGGTGGGACCTCCGCGGGACAATACCCATGCGACGGCCTGGTCTAGAACCTGAAACCCACATATACTATGGTATTTTTTTTCACTCACGATTACATGCATGGTATCATCAACCTCATCCTATGTTTGCATTTTTTGTTTCATGCTTTTGAATCAGTGGTGTAATCCCTGATTGTTTGAACCCAACTGGCAGGACAATGATCCCGGACGAGCCATAGTTCGCAGCAAAATACTGGGGCAACTCCATAACGCGCACTTCAAATAAGTTCGTATCCCTAAAAATAAGTTTTCGCCCCTTTTTCACACTAAAATCAAGTCATTTCAGTATCCGATAGTAAAACCAAGTGTAAAACATAGGACCATACTAAATCCAAGTCATTTCCTGCCGGCAATACTAAAAACAAGTCATTTCGACCTCACTGGGTGAAAACCACTTCACTTGGACCTGCCTTCACTGAAATCAAGTCACTCCAGGTGTAGATAGTAAAATCAAGTGACTTGAAGACGAACATACTAAAGCCAAGTAATTCCGGGCCGACAATACTAAAACGAAAATATCTTGACCTCACGGCGCGAAAACCACTGCATTGCGATCTGTCTTGGCTGATGTTCTGTAATTTCAGAGATCAATGGTAAAATCAAGTGATTACCTGTGGACCATACTAAATCCTAGTCATCTTGGGTCCACCATACTAAAATCAAGTCGTTTCGATCCCACAGGCTGAAAACCACTATTTTTTTACCTGCCTTGATTCAATTCAAGTAATTTAAGTGATCAATGGTAAAATCAAGTGATTACCTGTTGACCATACTATATCCTAGTCATCTTGGGTCCACGATACTTAAATTAAGTCATCAAGATACCACAGGGCGAAAATCACTTCATTTCGACCGGCCTTCCCTTGAATCTAATCGGTCCAGGGGTCAATAGTAAAATCAAGTCATACAAAGTCGACAATACTAAAATCAAGTCATTCCCGTCCGACAAGACTGAAATCAAGTCATTTTGATCCCACAGGGCTAAAACCACTATTTTTCGACCTGCCTTAATTCAATTCAAGTAATTTCAGTGATCAATGGTAAAATCAAGTGATTAGCTGGGGCCATACTACATCCTAGTCATTTTGGGCCCAACATACTGAAATAAAGTCATTTCGATCCCACATGGCGAAAACCACTTCATTTCGACCGGCCTTCACTTAAATCTAGTCAGTCCAGGGGTCAATAGTAAAATCAAGTCATAAAAAGTCGACTATACTAAAATCAAAAAATTCCCGTCCAACAATACTGAAATGAAGTCATTTCGATCCCACAGGGCGAAAATCACAATTTTTCGACCTGCCTTAATTCAATTCAAGCAATTTCAGTGACCTAACCCTAAATTCGAGTGATTACCTGTGGACCATACTAAGTCCTAGTCATCTTGGGCCCACCTTACTAAAATCAAGTCATTTAGATACCACAGGTCGAAAATCACTTCATTTCGACCGGCCTTCACTTAAATCTAGTCAGTCCAGGGGTCAATAGTTTTTCAAGTCGACTATATACTAAAATCAGGTCATTCCTGTCCGACAATACTGAAATCAAATCATTTCGATCCCACAGGAGGAAAACCACTATTATTCGACCTGCCTCAATTCAGTTCAAGTAATTTCAGTGATCAATGGTAAACTCAATCAAGTGACCTGGGGACCATACTATATCCTAGTCATCTTTGGTCCACCATACTGAAATAAAGTTTGGGTTATGGTTAGGGTTAGGGTTAGGGTTAGGGTTAGGGTTAGGGTTAGGGTTAGGGTTAGGGTTAGGGTTAGGGTTAGGGTTAGGGTTAGGGTTAGGGTTAGGGTTAGGGTTAGGGTTAGGGTTAGGGTTAGGGTTAGGGTTAGGGTTAGGGTTAGGGTTAGGGTTAGGGTTAGGGTTAGGGTTAGGGTTAGGGTTAGGGTTAGGGTTAGGGTTAGGGTTAGGGTTAGGGTTAGGGTTAGGGTTAGGGTTAGGGTTAGGGTTAGGGTTAGGGTTAGGGTTAGGGTTAGGGTTAGGGTTAGGGTTAGGGTTAGGGTTAGGGTTAGGGTTAGGGTTAGGGTTAGGGTTAGGGTTAGGGTTAGGGTTAGGGTTAGGGTTAGGGTTAGGGTTAGGGTTAGGGTTAGGGTTAGGGTTAGGGTTAGGGTTAGGGTTAGGGTTAGGGTTAGGGTTAGGGTTAGGGTTAGGGTTAGGGTTAGGGTTAGGGTTAGGGTTAGGGTTAGGGTTAGGGTTAGGGTTAGGGTTAGGGTTAGGGTTAGGGTTAGGGTTAGGGTTAGGGTTAGGGTTAGGGTTAGGGTTAGGGTTACTTAGGGTTAGGGTTAGGGTTAGGGTTAGGGTTAGGGTTAGGGTTAGGGTTAGGGTTAGGGTTAGGGTTAGGGTTAGGGTTAGGGTTAGGGTTAGGGTTAGGGTTAGGGTTAGGGTTAGGGTTAGGGTTAGGGTTAGGGTTAGGGTTAGGGTTAGGGTTAGGGTTAGGGTTAGGGTTAGGGTTAGGGTTAGGGTTAGGGTTAGGGTTAGGGTTAGGGTTAGGGTTAGGGTTAGGGTTAGGGTTAGGGTTAGGGTTAGGGTTAGGGTTAGGGTTAGGGTTAGGGTTAGGGTTAGGGTTAGGGTTAGGGTTAGGGTTAGGGTTAGGGTTAGGGTTAGGGTTAGGGTTAGGGTTAGGGTTAGGGTTAGGGTTAGGGTTAGGGTTAGGGTTAGGGTTAGGGTTAGGGTTAGGGTTAGGGTTAGGGTTAGGGTTAGGGTTAGGGTTAGGGTTAGGGTTAGGGTTAGGGTTAGGGTTAGGGTTAGGGTTAGGGTTAGGGTTAGGGTTAGGGTTAGGGTTAGGGTTAGGGTTAGGGTTAGGGTTAGGGTTAGGGTTAGGGTTAGGGTTAGGGTTAGGGTTAGGGTTAGGGTTAGGGTTAGGGTTAGGGTTAGGGTTAGGGTTAGGGTTAGGGTTAGGGTTAGGGTTAGGGTTAGGGTTAGGGTTAGGGTTAGGGTTAGGGTTAGGGTTAGGGTTAGGGTTAGGGTTAGGGTTAGGGTTAGGGTTAGGGTTAGGGTTAGGGTTAGGGTTAGGGTTAGGGTTAGGGTTAGGGTTAGGGTTAGGGTTAGGGTTAGGGTTAGGGTTAGGGTTAGGGTTAGGGTTAGGGTTAGGGTTAGGGTTAGGGTTAGGGTTAGGGTTAGGGTTAGGGTTAGGGTTAGGGTTAGGGTTAGGGTTAGGGTTAGGGTTAGGGTTAGGGTTAGGGTTAGGGTTAGGGTTAGGGTTAGGGTTAGGGTTAGGGTTAGGGTTAGGGTTAGGGTTAGGGTTAGGGTTAGGGTTAGGGTTAGGGTTAGGGTTAGGGTTAGGGTTAGGGTTAGGGTTAGGGTTAGGGTTAGGGTTAGGGTTAGGGTTAGGGTTAGGGTTAGGGTTAGGGTTAGGGTTAGGGTTAGGGTTAGGGTTAGGGTTAGGGTTAGGGTTAGGGTTAGGGTTAGGGTTAGGGTTAGGGTTAGGGTTAGGGTTAGGGTTAGGGTTAGGGTTAGGGTTAGGGTTAGGGTTAGGGTTAGGGTTAGGGTTAGGGTTAGGGTTAGGGTTAGGGTTAGGGTTAGGGTTAGGGTTAGGGTTAGGGTTAGGGTTAGGGTTAGGGTTAGGGTTAGGGTTAGGGTTAGGGTTAGGGTTAGGGTTAGGGTTAGGGTTAGGGTTAGGGTTAGGGTTAGGGTTAGGGTTAGGGTTAGGGTTAGGGTTAGGGTTAGGGTTAGGGTTAGGGTTAGGGTTAGGGTTAGGGTTAGGGTTAGGGTTAGGGTTAGGGTTAGGGTTAGGGTTAGGGTTAGGGTTAGGGTTAGGGTTAGGGTTAGGGTTAGGGTTAGGGTTAGGGTTAGGGTTAGGGTTAGGGTTAGGGTTAGGGTTAGGGTTAGGGTTAGGGTTAGGGTTAGGGTTAGGGTTAGGGTTAGGGTTAGGGTTAGGGTTAGGGTTAGGGTTAGGGTTAGGGTTAGGGTTAGGGTTAGGGTTAGGGTTAGGGTTAGGGTTAGGGTTAGGGTTAGGGTTAGGGTTAGGGTTAGGGTTAGGGTTAGGGTTAGGGTTAGGGTTAGGGTTAGGGTTAGGGTTAGGGTTAGGGTTAGGGTTAGGGTTAGGGTTAGGGTTAGGGTTAGGGTTAGGGTTAGGGTTAGGGTTAGGGTTAGGGTTAGGGTTAGGGTTAGGGTTAGGGTTAGGGTTAGGGTTAGGGTTAGGGTTAGGGTTAGGGTTAGGGTTAGGGTTAGGGTTAGGGTTAGGGTTAGGGTTAGGGTTAGGGTTAGGGTTAGGGTTAGGGTTAGGGTTAGGGTTAGGGTTAGGGTTAGGGTTAGGGTTAGGGTTAGGGTTAGGGTTAGGGTTAGGGTTAGGGTTAGGGTTAGGGTTAGGGTTAGGGTTAGGGTTAGGGTTAGGGTTAGGGTTAGGGTTAGGGTTAGGGTTAGGGTTAGGGTTAGGGTTAGGGTTAGGGTTAGGGTTAGGGTTAGGGTTAGGGTTAGGGTTAGGGTTAGGGTTAGGGTTAGGGTTAGGGTTAGGGTTAGGGTTAGGGTTAGGGTTAGGGTTAGGGTTAGGGTTAGGGTTAGGGTTAGGGTTAGGGTTAGGGTTAGGGTTAGGGTTAGGGTTAGGGTTAGGGTTAGGGTTAGGGTTAGGGTTAGGGTTAGGGTTAGGGTTAGGGTTAGGGTTAGGGTTAGGGTTAGGGTTAGGGTTAGGGTTAGGGTTAGGGTTAGGGTTAGGGTTAGGGTTAGGGTTAGGGTTAGGGTTAGGGTTAGGGTTAGGGTTAGGGTTAGGGTTAGGGTTAGGGTTAGGGTTAGGGTTAGGGTTAGGGTTAGGGTTAGGGTTAGGGTTAGGGTTAGGGTTAGGGTTAGGGTTAGGGTTAGGGTTAGGGTTAGGGTTAGGGTTAGGGTTAGGGTTAGGGTTAGGGTTAGGGTTAGGGTTAGGGTTAGGGTTAGGGTTAGGGTTAGGGTTAGGGTTAGGGTTAGGGTTAGGGTTAGGGTTAGGGTTAGGGTTAGGGTTAGGGTTAGGGTTAGGGTTAGGGTTAGGGTTAGGGTTAGGGTTAGGGTTAGGGTTAGGGTTAGGGTTAGGGTTAGGGTTAGGGTTAGGGTTAGGGTTAGGGTTAGGGTTAGGGTTAGGGTTAGGGTTAGGGTTAGGGTTAGGGTTAGGGTTAGGGTTAGGGTTAGGGTTAGGGTTAGGGTTAGGGTTAGGGTTAGGGTTAGGGTTAGGGTTAGGGTTAGGGTTAGGGTTAGGGTTAGGGTTAGGGTTAGGGTTAGGGTTAGGGTTAGGGTTAGGGTTAGGGTTAGGGTTAGGGTTAGGGTTAGGGTTAGGGTTAGGGTTAGGGTTAGGGTTAGGGTTAGGGTTAGGGTTAGGGTTAGGGTTAGGGTTAGGGTTAGGGTTAGGGTTAGGGTTAGGGTTAGGGTTAGGGTTAGGGTTAGGGTTAGGGTTAGGGTTAGGGTTAGGGTTAGGGTTAGGGTTAGGGTTAGGGTTAGGGTTAGGGTTAGGGTTAGGGTTAGGGTTAGGGTTAGGGTTAGGGTTAGGGTTAGGGTTAGGGTTAGGGTTAGGGTTAGGGTTAGGGTTAGGGTTAGGGTTAGGGTTAGGGTTAGGGTTAGGGTTAGGGTTAGGGTTAGGGTTAGGGTTAGGGTTAGGGTTAGGGTTAGGGTTAGGGTTAGGGGTTGGGTTAGGGTTAGGGTTAGGGTTAGGGTTAGGGTTAGGGTTAGGGTTAGGGTTAGGGTTAGGGTTAGGGTTAGGGTTAGGGTTAGGGTTAGGGTTAGGGTTAGGGTTAGGGTTAGGGTTAGGGTTAGGGTTAGGGTTAGGGTTAGGGTTAGGGTTAGGGTTAGGGTAGGGTTAGGGTTAGGGTTAGGTGGTTAGGGTTAGGGTTAGGGTTAGGGTTAGGGTTAGGGTTAGGGGTTAGGGTTAGGGTGGGGTGGGGGTGGGTTGGGGTGGGGGGGGGGGGGGGGGGGGGGGGTGGGGGGGGGGGGGGGGGTTGGGGGGGGTTGGGTGGGTTGGGGGGGGGTGGTGGGGGTGGGGTGGGGGGGGGGTGGGGGGGGGGGGGGGGGTGAGGGTTAGGGTTAGGGTTAGGGTTAGGGTTAG
>JARUPZ010000894.1:0-27183 GCA_031213475.1 Nereocystis luetkeana | reverse complement strand
GGATCCTGGGTTCTCTAAGAAATTAAAGATAACCGAGAAATACCCGTGAATGGATGTGTATATGTATCATGTCCGGTGCTACCCCAAAATGTGCGTACGTGGTATTTCAGCTTTGTCGGCGTTTATGTATGGTACGTACGTACTCGATAAAAACTACCAGGTATGTGACATGTGACGCTACAAAAACGAACCCCCAACCAGGCAGGTATGATGATAGCATGTTTCGTACTACTACTACTACTACTACTACTACTGCTACTACTACTACTACTACTACTACTACTACTACTACTACTACTACTACTACTACTACTACTACTACTACTACTACTACTACTACTACTACTACTACTACTACTACTACTACTACTACTACTACTACTACTACTACTACTACTACTACTACTACTACTACTACTACTACTACTACTACTACTACTACTACTACTACTACTACTACTACTACTACTACTACTACTACTACTACTACTACTACTACTACTACTACTACTACTACTACTACTACTACTACTACTACTACTACTACTACTACTACTACTACTACTACTACTACTACTACTACTACTACTACTACTACTACTACTACTACTACTACTACTACTACTACTACTACTACTACTACTACTACTACTACTACTACTACTACTACTACTACTACTACTACTACTACTACTACTACTACTACTACTACTACTACTACTACTACTACTACTACTACTACTACTACTACTACTACTACTACTACTACTACTACTACTACTACTACTACTACTACTACTACTACTACTACTACTACTACTACTACTACTACTACTACTACTACTACTACTACTACTACTACTACTACTACTACTACTACTACTACTACTACTACTACTACTACTACTACTACTACTACTACTACTACTACTACTACTACTACTACTACTACTACTACTACTACTACTACTACTACTACTACTACTACTACTACTACTACTACTACTACTACTACTACTACTACTACTACTACTACTACTACTACTACTACTACTACTACTACTACTACTACTACTACTACTACTACTACTACTACTACTACTACTACTACTACTACTACTACTACTACTACTACTACTACTACTACTACTACTACTACTACTACTACTACTACTACTACTACTACTACTACTACTACTACTACTACTACTACTACTACTACTACTACTACTACTACTACTACTACTACTACTACTACTACTACTACTACTACTACTACTACTACTACTACTACTACTACTACTACTACTACTACTACTACTACTACTACTACTACTACTACTACTACTACTACTACTACTACTACTACTACTACTACTACTACTACTACTACTACTACTACTACTACTACTACTACTACTACTACTACTACTACTACTACTACTACTACTACTACTACTACTACTACTACTACTACTACTACTACTACTACTACTACTACTACTACTACTACTACTACTACTACTACTACTACTACTACTACTACTACTACTACTACTACTACTACTACTACTACTACTACTACTACTACTACTACTACTACTACTACTACTACTACTACTACTACTACTACTACTACTACTACTACTACTACTACTACTACTACTACTACTACTACTACTACTACTACTACTACTACTACTACTACTACTACTACTACTACTACTACTACTACTACTACTACTACTACTACTACTACTACTACTACTACTACTACTACTACTACTACTACTACTACTACTACTACTACTACTACTACTACTACTACTACTACTACTACTACTACTACTACTACTACTACTACTACTACTACTACTACTACTACTCCTATATCGTTGCAACAACAGAGCAAGCAGGAGGAGGAGGAGCACTACGGCGGCTCACACGGCAGAAGCCACACGATTCGTTCGTTTCAAACATACCTGGTATATATTTGGGCCGTTTTTAACGATACGCATCATCTGATATCAATAGTAAATATCGATAGCGCTGCTGACAACATCCCATGGTAGACGGGATTATAATAGGCGGAAGATCTCCAATTATTTACTTCGACTCAGGAGCATTCGACTCTAGGCAGCAGTGTGGTGCATGATGATATCCCGACCGGAAAGTCACCTGAAAAACGCGAAAAAATAATTTCAACTACTACTGTGGCTGGCGAAGAATAAAAAATGGAGCATGAATCGCCGAATCACACACTTGAACAAAAAATACAAAATAACAGGTTGTTGTCGTTCCACAAAAAACATGAACATCTTCACACCTTGCCCAGGAACTTTCAAGATTCCGTCGCCCATATCCTATCATCATACATCGTACATCGTCTACATCGTACACACCTTGCTCCAGCAAATAAATGCGCGCGGTGCGTAACGTGCTCCGGCCGGCTCTGCCTGGTGTCTGGTCTGTTCCCCAATCGGCAACGAACGGGCCGGAAATCATCGCCGATTGCCACATGGCCACAATACCACATTGCCACATATCCCCCTCCCTTGACGGAAATATAAGGACCGTTGCTGTACTCATACAAATAATTACACGGGGCTTATAATTCTGCCCGTAGATTGTCCCATCACTTTCCCACACCAAGAGAGTGGCACTTTTTACAGTAGTAGTAATAATAGTTGTAGATATTTGCTGTTCGGCGAGATAGGATCCAAGTTTCCACAAATATGCCTCCCAAAAGCTCGAGCGTTGAGCGATCGCTGTCTCCCACACACACCCCAGGCATCTTACATCCAGACACCAACCTCAAACCGTCCTCCATCCAACCAGCTCTCTTTCCTGCGATATCTTGGACACGGCCAACATCGTCAGATAGACACATCCTCAATCAGCCAGCACCATGGTTCGATGCGTTTCTGCTCTGCTGATCGCAGCCTCTTCTGCCCTCACCCTCTCAGACGTCTCCTCCTCCTCCTCCTCCTACTTGCAATACAAGGTGAACTCATCAATAAGGACGTGAAAATACTGCCCGCAGCAGTCTGCTGTCGCTGTGCCCTCTAGGGTCTTGGTGGGAAGCGATAAACGTCGCCAGACACGTCACGTGGCAGGAGCATATCTATCTATCTGTAGAGGAAGCAGGTTGAACTACAGGAGTTCGTTTCTTGTTGACATGTGCATAGTATATCTATGTCGCTTGTCCCACGGTTCTATGATACCCTGGTATACAGCAGTATACTGCTATCAATACTACTCTAGACTATACCTCGGGTGTTTTGATACGACACGCATGTGTATGTATACTGGAAATTTGAAATTTGTTGGTACGTGACACGACGTAGTAAAAAGGAGCTAGCGTTATATTATTGTCCCCTTTTTGCTGTTGGTTCTCGGCGAGGCTCTCGCGCGAATCATCACCGCATACGTATTAATTTCTGAAATAATCTTAAGCCATTAAGTATTATTGATAATAATAGTAGTATTAATAACATTCATCCGCAGCACTGTTTACGGATAGCATTGCATATTGTTTCCAAGCACAACATCAACCCCGGCTGAAGCAACTCCGAGTAATTCCCAAGCACAAAATCCCAGCACTGATGATCACCAGACAGTGCTGGGATCACTGGAATATTGTTCGCGTTAGAGACAGGGTCGGAAAGTCGACTTTACGCGCCGAGCACAAAATCTCCGTGAATACGAGTATTCACCTTCAGGAAGTGTATACGCCTTCTTTTGTTGCTGACATATACACGCACAACGCGCGCGGTTGCCGGCGGTGGCGGTTACTCCGCCGGCGGGTTGGATCTTTAGTGATGATTCCCCATAGTTTCTACCGTACGTATTTAATCTGCCTGCTAATAAGTAAATGAGTGTATATATCGTATACTTGCAGCGAGAGACGTTTTATACCCTGCTTTACAGCAGTCTCTACTTTCTAGATACTCGAAGGGATAATCGAGTTAGTAATAATTGTCTCAGTAACCCTTTTAGGACCCTAGTCCCGTTTTGGGGGCAAATTACTTAGAATTTGACTGGTTTGTCCCCAAAACGGGACTGCGGTTCTAAAGGGGTTAACAGACCACTATTAATACTGCACTGTTAACACGGATACTGTGGCGGTGTACTCCCCTACCCGTGGTGTGCGGTATATGCGATCAATGCATACCTCGTACTTTGCAACATGTTTTCGGGTTGCCGACAACGCCGGTTTGCTCAAGCTACCCCCGGGTACTATATTGTACAGGGCGGCACTGCTGATTTTACTGCACGAAGTTGCCCGTATATTTGAACAAATAGTTGAATGGATGCATCGAAGAGCGACGCTTGAACCCTCTCACCCAAGGGTCACCTCGTGTGACGCGTGTAATCTGTGCCTGGATATGAGCACCACCGTGTTCTATAATGAAGGCAAAACACCCTCCCCTGGGACGAATTTCAGACCCTGTTTCCTGCAAAGCATGGGGGGGGGCACACGCAACGAACATAACGGTGTTATTTCGTGGAGAAGGCTACAAAGGCGCGCACCGCTCGGCGTATTCGTAGAAAAACGTCCGAGGGGGTGTTACACGGCACGAGTTGCGTAGTGATCTTTTTTGTGGGTGCGGCGAGATTAACACCGAAAATGCTTCAAGACATGCAGCCATTTTAAACAACGATAATACCGTATTCGTACATCGTATTCATTTGCCTGGGTTGAACCATTTATTTACGTACAGAGCCGCAATCGGGATAAACCCGTGACGTGTTCACCCATCGTGGGCAAAATGTTGAGCATAATATGGTACCAAGTCGATGCCGATCGAACGACCCCTCGTGGCATGATGCGTCTGCAATGCTTTTGTTCGGACCACGAAACACACTTGCTTGCATGCAGCCACGATGAAGGATTCAAATATTACGGACAACCTCGTGTGGGACACATGTGGGCAGTGCCACACCTATAATAGGAGTACACAGCGTATTATACTGGTATCACTTTTTGAGTGCCATGATGACCACAATGTTACAGGCACCGAAAGAGAAGGCTTTGTTGTTGCACAGGTCCGCTTACCCTGCATGAAATAGGCTACCTGGTACCATGCATTGAACTCAGTGGGTTTGTTTTGGTGAGTAGGGGCGTGCCTTGGCATGCCTGGACTGGTTTCCGTGGGGCGGTCAGTCAAGCGGTTCGCCGCGTGGTCTCTCATTCATGGATACAGCAGTGGCACCATCCTACAAGGCCGTAATAATAACTGTTGCATTTTTAGCAGCCAACAGCAGCAACGAGCAAGCTCGCTCTTGAACCGCTCGCTTGTTGGAGGGCGCTAAGAAAACTAGACTAAATATTCGTGCTTTGCAGCGGCGAGCGCTGCACCAAATTCCTACCGGTACATACATATCGACCCGATGTAGGCTCGAGGTTGTCTTTAAGCGCGGTGTCACAACGAGGTTCCAAGGTTCGCTCAGATTACGGACTCGCACGTACATGACATGTTTCTCGTTGGCCAGTCCGTACTACTGCTGTCATAAAAGAGTTGTACTGGTAGCATGTTTTGCATAATAAACGGGGCACATGTTTCGCACATACATACAGCAGGTTTCACACCTACCTCAGAGAGATAATGGATTTCCCCGATATTGCTGGTCTGCACACGTCGAAGGCAGACAGATGTGGCCCCGGGCTTGCATGGTCTGTATGATCTAGCTCATCATGCTGCCGGGTGGGAGTCGTGCAGCAACCTTCACCGTCTATAGCGCATGCCATCCTGGGATTGGATGTGCACTGTGTGCTGATCATGCGCAACCTCTCACTACGGTAATAGAGGAGCTGCATCATCAGTAGATGATGCGGATCATGTTCTGTTCGAGGTGTAGTGGTTTCGTTCGAAAGCTTGAGTGTCCTTACAGCGCAAAGGCCTACAAATAGCAGGGTGGAAATTGAACATCCTACTGAGGCACGCACAAAAGGTACCACCCTGTTGTTGTACTTCGGGTATGAATAGTTGCAAAAGTTGGCCATGAGAGAGAGCATTCTCATTCATTTGCCCAATGCAGCAGAAACAGACTATTAATACATATGTTTACTGTTTATTGTACTTCAAGTTGTATACTCGAATAAACATCTGAACCATTGCGAAGCTACCGTGCACACACTAGTCGATTAGGGGTGTATCTTTGATACGTGACCGAAATACATTCAAGGGTAGAGATTGATCTAGTGCGGCTGTTCCTTGTTTCCGTAACCTGACTATGGCGTTTTTTGTGTCCGATGTGCGCCGAACCTCGCGCTATCGGTAACGTGCTCGCTGTCCACCAGATCCGCGTGAAGAACTTGACACACCAGCAGCCATTCTCTCCCATCCTCATGATGGCCCATACCGAGGTGAGATATCTTTTACCGAGAGGCAGGGGGGGGGGGGGCGGCATGGGGCTCATCCATCGGGTTCCTAGTGCTCGGGAGGCGTGCTACGATAGGGCATTCCTTATACCATGTTTGGCCTAACTAATTCTGAATGACGGAGCGCCCCAGCTGGGTAGCTACGTACAATATGCACTCGGCGAAGATCCCATTTGTGTTGCATATGATCGAAATTCGAACTTTAACTACTAAGTACGACATGCCGAGGATAATCAAGCGTGAACTGTTTCTCGTGAGTGCTTCTGGGGGAGGGGGGATAAAGCTAGCTCCTCGAGTGAGCAGAAAACCTCAGAACAAATAGGCGCTACCCCTATACATGAGGTAACCACGTCTCTAAATTTAAAGGCGATGTTGCCACGATAAGGGCGCTCAATATTTTCTGAGGCCTCCTCACTCGAGGAGAGCTCTTCGTATCACCCAGCATACGGCGTCCACAAGAGCGTACGCCTGATCCGATGAACACTCTTCTGAACTACGAGGCTTATACGATCATCATCAAATTTTAAATTTGCGTTTCGACAAGGTGCGGGGCATTCTTCATTCAGAATGAGAGAGAATGAGAAAGCTAACATCTAGTTCGTCGACAACCACCAATCTTATCCTCTGCCAATTCTTCTTACTTGCATCGAAAACTACTGAAAAAGCAGACGATACTGGGTAGTTCCTCAGCTGCAATGATTGAGAACCCCCCTCCTCCAGAAATTATTTAGAACAAGAAAAAGTACAGCAGTACCGTTATCGCAGCACAAGACGCCGGCGGAACTCGTGGGGATGTGCGATCGCTTTCATTTTGCATACATACATGCCTGCGTACAGACCATAAACTGGCACAAGCTGGTTCAGGCTGGATTTCTTGTTCGAGAGTGGGTGCATTCTACACTAACTTCAATATAAACACGGCCCTCCGAATTTCACATTTTCTTGTCAATAATATCGATCTCCGTCCGCTGTTCTCGCTGCCGGGGTTCTGATCTGTACGAGTAGCGCGCGCATCGACGTTGCGCACTCGAATCGTCTAAAAATAGTGCCATCACAATCTTTACGCTAGCCTCGAATCGGAAGGGTGCTTAACCCCTTTAGAACCGCAGTCCCGTTCTGGGGACAATCCAGTCAAATTTCAAGTAGTTTTGTCCCCAAACGGGACTGCGGTTCTAAAGGGGTTAAGCCCGACCGCGGTGTAATGACAGACTACATAATTTCCGAAGTACCAAGGGCGTGTATGTAGCAGATCGCGCCTGTCAGCCACGAATATGTTGTCGCAGTCTACAGGATCGCATGGATCACTCCACCTTGACGCAAAACACTTACGTACAACGAGGGAATATGATCGGAACATTGAACCGAGTTTCACCTCAGGTCTCGTCCACGCAGCGAGCGAGTGCAAAGACGTGAATAATGGTGGAAACGATGGACCGCAGCCTTGCTGATGTCCAAATCTTGAACCAAAAGAAGAACTCAACAGGTAGGGGCATCTATCTGGTGGACCACTGGTATCTTACCATATCAAAGGAAATTGATTTCCAAAACCGAACGGGTTCTATCTTCTCGCTTTCGGACAGGCGTCAAACATCGGGCGCGGGTGGGTATGTCTTGAAGCAAAGCTTCATGTGAAATCGTTTCCGCCGCCTGCCGCCTCGTCCATGCTTTGCTGTTGGTGGCACCAGAGAGAGGGTCAGCGCTATATCCGTTTGTATGTTTGAACTATGGCTGCTGGAACCTTGCATTGACAGAAGAGAACATAACGATACCCATGTTTCCCGCAAAATGGCTTCTTAAAACAAGCAGAAACTGAATGCAGCACACCCTGGGCTGGGACGAAGTTCCGAGCAGTGTTTTTCCGTACCCACAGGGGGGCACGAACAACGTGGCTTCGGATATATATTTACAAGATATTTCCATAGACGCATCGTTCGGCGTAGTCAGTACGCCTTCACCGTTGCCGAGAGAATCCGCTTCGAAGCTCATCCGAGGGGAGGTGTTTATCACACGCGGGGGTCGTTGTACGTTCGCGTGATGCTTGCCCGAAGTGAGCAGTGGGCTTCCCCTAGAGATAAACGGGAACTATGCCATATAGCCCTGGGATGGGTCGATCTCTATTGACCCGTCCAAACCCCACGATCCCACGAACCGCTGTTGCCACTGGTTTCGCCTGTCCCTCCTGTGTGTAGGAGATCCAAGGCTTCGAACTCGGCTGGCCAGTCGAGGACGACTTCAAGCTGCTGGCAGAGGACGGCGACATGTCTGCCCTCCTGGTGAGAGCGCCCCCTTCGCTGCCCACCTTTCCTGACGACAAAGGGCAATTGGGGCGATCCTATTGCTGTATCTGGTACACCGTGAACGGGGTAAAATAGTTTAATCTAATACGGGGGGCCATAGTAAATAGGACCGAATATTGTTTGTAAAAATAGGGAAATAAATAGGTTTTCGTCCGTACCGTAGGTCTTATTTACTATGCCCCCCCGTAATACCTGGTATTACGAGGGGCCATAGTTAACAGGACCTATGGTACACATAAAAAACTATATGTTTAACCATTTTTACTAACAATATTTGGTCCTGTTAACTATGCCCCCCCGTAATAGTCGTTATTGCCTTCCATCACGGGGCACGGGAGGCACGGTAGTAGTCGACTACTGATGCAGATACCCACCCACGCAAGTAAGTTCCTGCGAACAGCGGAAAATACGTACATCGTATGATTTATCCCAACGCATCGTGATCGCCTCAATGCCACCCTTCGAAATAAATGGTTTCTGTGGTTGGGATGTTATATTCGTTGATATGTAAATATTCTTTAGAATGCTCGATCGGTTGGAGTGCCCTACTCTGTGGAATGTTATATCCGTTGGCATCTTCTGTTCGTTGGAAATGTTCTATTCGTTGGAATGTTCTATTCGTTGCCAGGACCGCTCGGACGACAAGGACGTGGTCGATTTCGTGTGCGGCGTCGCGTACGGGTCAAAACCCATGTCTGGCGGAGATAGCCAATGGTTCACCTTGAAGGTGGACAAGGAACTCTGCCCGAATGACGTTCTCTTCTCGATGGCCGGCATGCTCGGTGGGTTATCATACTGTTAATATTGGTTCATTATAGAACGTGAGCGCTGAGGTCGAGGATTTCGTCGAACCTAGTCTTTGCATGCTCTGTACATGACTGTATCTGCACGGTACCTCGATCGCGAATACTACGGACTGTATAATGCCTCATGAAGGGTCTATGATGTGTAACTATTGCTTATTGAGGAAATCATATACCAGGTATGTATGTGCAATAGAGCTTTCGACTCATTCGAGAAAATGATACCATACTTCATAGTGTAGGAGACGGGAGACAAAGGGACTATTATTGCTAATCCCACGCTGATTGGGTCCATCTGACTGGCTCAGGTTTGCGGTTAGGGCTGAGGTTAGTTTTGGTCTCGTCTACAGTGTCCCTCAACTATTTGCTCGAATAGGTGGTAAGTGAAGGTCCCCTCCATGTATGGCATACATGCATGGCCGTAGTGTTCTGCATATATATAGGGGTAAACGTACCACCCTAAATCGGCTGTGGCTCCTGACGCAAAGAAGATCGCCAAGGAAGGTCCGCCCAACAAACGCCTTTTTTAAACCCGATGTACCACAATCGAATACATAGATAGATATGCAAATACGGATAATACGCAACACGCTTCGGATGCGACTTTGACACAATGGTCTGGTACATGGCTGCTCCGTTGAGGATTCCCCCCGTCAGTGGATAATGTTTGTGCTATTATCATGGAATCAAGTAAAAGCCCCACCGTACCTATATGGCACCGCTTAACAAGCGCTGTGTTCATTCGGGTGGGTTGTTGTCACGTAACCCTTTTCGGTTTTGGGGTTTCCTTGTCCTAAGCACCACGGGTGAATGACAAAGAGACACAAGGACGCTATTATTGTCGTACACATCAGAACGCTAAACAGACTACTGCGGCTGGCGTGGGATTTCTGGAAACCTAAATGACGGCGCTTTCTTTCAAAAGGGTTTGTTTACTTAGTTTTAGCATACCCCTCCTGGTGGGGTCTCGCTAATGGATAGAGGGGTATGTGTTTTTTTACTTACACTCCTGTGGGTACTGGTAAATGTCAGCGAACACTTTCGTGTCGTTTGCGCGTACTACCCGTCCGTCCAGGCTCCAATGCAGCCCTCTCATCATGCAGAACAAACCCAGCCGCTGCTGACATGCAGCTGCATCGCGCTGGTATACAACCGGTAGTTTGATTTGCTTCCGTTGAAATCATTACAGATTGAACCGCTACGCTTTACCGCAGCCTCAACGTCCCACGTGTCATGCCAGCGGTTGGCTTTCCATGCCGGGGAGAAACACCCAACAGTGCTAAAATGGACAGATGGCTGCTTGTTGAGCCTATGGCTTTACACTGCTACTTTTCGAAGTATTAAGTGGGCATTTTCGAGCTGCGACAGATTGCTACCAACATAACACTGGTACCTAGAAGTAGCTTCCCCTAAGAAAAACGCCTGCCGTGCGCAGCGAAACGGGGTTAGGTATACTGGTAGGACCACTACTTAACCCCTGCGGAACTACTTGGATTAAGTGCGGGACAATATAGCACCCCCATCATTCGAGAACAAAATACTCGTAATTAGTGAAGAATACTGCTGCGGTACCGCATTAAAAGATGTTCGATTCAAGTTGGAATGGAACATGAACGGTTCCCTGTCAGAGGGCAAAACAAAAATACCTATATATAGTAGGAATGTGACCTGGGGATGGAACGTTGACGAGGAATAGGATATATCGCTAAGATGAAATGATGTGGGGAATGGTATTTGGGAAACGGCTGGCAGAGGAGCGTATTTGATATTCTGCTGATTTGCGGAAGAATATCCAGTTTATATTGGAATGGCATGTAGGCTGTATTGTCGGAAGGAAAACATAATAATAGCCTTAACCCCTTTAGAACCGCAGTCCCGTTTGGGGGACAAACCAGTCAAATTTCAAGTAGTTTGCCCCCAAAACGGGGCTGCGGTCCTGAAAGTGTTTCGGGGGCGAACTAAAGCACTTTACATCTAGACTTTGTCGTAGGCTATTCTATCGCCCCGTCAGAACTGCATCACCATGGTTGCGGGGAGAAGCTGCAGTAACTACAGTTAGCGTCGGTAAATACATGGTTGGCCCTTAACAGACAAATCGGAAAAATGGGAACGAAGCCTAAAATGAGAACCAAGCCGTATCTCCAGAACCATGTGGTGTACCAGAGAACCAAAATGATCCTGCGAAACCCCTTGGCCAGCCCTGTGAGAGGAGCTCGTCAGAACGGTCATGCTCCATCTCGTGCCTTCGGGTGGGCGCAAAAAGCGATATACGCTGGCTCTATTGTGATTTCTCTAGATGCTGGCTACCGCGGCGATGCCGAGGACTTCCAGCCTGAGCGACAGCTCATTCGAAGGCTGCTGTACAGCCCCACAGGACTGTCAACTTTTTTTCTTGGAGTTGTACACAATTGGTTTGCTTTCTAAAAAAAACCGTCCGTTCCCATTTTTTGTTTCGTTCCCATTTTTCCGTTTTGTCTGTTCCTTATCGAAATCCGAATACCTCACACCTCGGACGGATCATGATATATATATAGATATATGGTCTACAGATAGATGGTTTACAGATTGATCATCTACAGATAGACCGTCTACTGATATACCATTTACAGATATATCAGCTACCTGGTACAGATGTATGATCTAGAGATACATCATCTACAAATAATTTTATATACATCTACATGTAGATACTCTAGATCTTAATTTACATTTCTGGGTGGCTGTGTGCAGGATTTGTGCACAGTAGTACATATCATAGTATGCAGGAAACATGTTTTAGGACATTCAGATCATTCGGCTCCTACTCAGCAATGTGAGCTAGATCCTTCAGATCATACAGACCAGGAATCAATCTATCTATCTTCTCTGAAAGAAGAGCTGAATCATGGCCTACTTGCCCGAGGCGTGAACTATTTAGACCTGTTTCGGGTGACAGACTATTCGGAATAGAGTGTGGTACAGTAGCTCCTTTACAACAACACCCGCGGCATCTGGGACAAGCTACGTAAAGTTCGTGTGGGGTGGTTTTTACGGAAAAGAAATGGTCGGGGGGGACATTCGACGTATTTTTCTGCTCGCCTCTGATCGACCTTGCCCCCCTCACTCCACCCCATCTTTGGTGACGCGATATCCTCGATTTTCTACCGGTGCTGCTGGAAAATGTCGGTCAGTGAACACCAACGATGGGTTCGTGGGCATCGATTCCCTGACCATGGACAAGAATGCGGCCGTGAAGGTCTACCCCCCGGCCTACGATGCTGGTGAGAACTATTTAATTCGCGTGTGGCGGTCGCCTTTTGACTTGTTATGAATTGCTATATTTGGCGGACAGACGGTTGATGCTGGGTAGGGTCGATATTGTGTTCCCCCCTGCCACGACCGACATGCGCTTGTCCCCTTATCGTGGGGTGCAAACGAAAATAAAATCTTCCCGGCATATGCTTTGTGCATATATATGTATTCCTGTACGGGCAGGCGAAAACACTCTATTTTTTCCCTCAAGTCATGCTGCCTTGACCGGGCAAGATTATTGGCGTATCGTGTGACGGGACGCAGTTGTCATTGAACGTGCCGTTGAATTGGCAACCATGAACATCCAGCCTCTCTCTGGTTCCGATCTTGTCTTTCCGTAGTATTTGCAGTATATACTGGTGCTCGTACCGGGTACGTATCACGAGACGCGTTAGTATTCAAAACTCACGATAGACCCCGAAAAAGTGTACTTCGAAGTATTTCCGTACGTAGTTTTCACACTACATTTGGTTATGACCATTATGTCCCCCCGTTACAGCATGCCAGAGAAAACTAAACCATGAATGGGTCCGGTGCGGAGGGGAATGACGGCAACGACTGAACCGAGGGGAACAAAACATATAAATCATGAGCGTTAGACATACTAGAGTATTCCAAACCAACACAAATTGGGCGTTAAACCCTTTCAAATGCAGCGTGCCCCCCCCCCCCAGGTCGTACGACTACGGCCATGCGTGTCATGAATACACCCCACCCTCCCACCCCACCCATCAAAATATACCGCAGTTCGCACGCGCCTGTCCTAACGCCACGCCGTTTCTCGCCCCCCACCCCTCCCCCCCTCCCCAATGTGTGCTGTAGGTACGGAGGAAAACAATGAGCTATGCTCTCACATCCCGGGCCCAGCGTGCGATGGCACATCCGGCAACCAACAGGCCGGGCCGGGAGAGGGATACGTACACATTCACCCCGGGTTCCACGGCGTCGGTGGAGAGCTCACTGCCGCCGGTTACGACTGGAGGAACCCTGTCGCTGAAATTTGGATCGGCAAGCCTACGTGGGTGAAGTCGTGAGGCCGACCGTCGTGAGGCCGTATCGAAGAAGACCGCTCATGCCACGCGCTCTTCGCCTATTGGTGCAACCTCGATCTAGTCGCTCCGGCGGTGGCGGCGGCAACGTAGTCGTAGCAGTAGTGGCAGCAGCAGGCTCTCTCCTTGCGTCAAAACGCATCGAGCTGGCAGTGTACCTAAGGGCGGTGATGCGCAAGCCGAACGAGCACGCAAACGAGCGATTGCGCGGGCGACGGTGGGCGATCGACGGAGGCAATGGCAACACCGATATATCGAGACCGCTCTCCCGTCTTGTTTGGTGCGTCGCCCGGCAGGGTGTAATCTACGTGTCATGGCTAAAACTACAGTAGCTGTGAGTCTGTTTCAGCCTGGGCTGGGGCAAGGAGAGCCCACTCTCGATTTCTACTGTCCGCCTCTCTTTGTAAGAGTTCACGTAGTAATAAAATCGGCCGTTTTGTTTGTAAGAAAAAATAATGGAAGCAACATGTGTGTCAGTCCTCACTTCAAAGGACGCGTTTTTTTTTTGGGTATTGCTAGATTATTGGGGCACATACACCTAAGTCACCAGAACATACCCGTTCCGTGCAGACACAGCATCAGAACGATTCAGGTAGACTGCTGACGCCATCTTCGCCTCTTCCGTGGGGTCAAAACGTCGCGACTGGTTGTGCCGATCTGGGCGGTTTGGGTTGTGTATTTCGTACCGGCAGTTCCTCTTTGCGGTAATTGGCGTCGAACGATGTAGGTACCGTGCTTTGCGATTTCAAAGTCACTTGCGGTGGTTGGGACGTAACTACAGAAGTGACGTCAGCTCGGTTGGGTTGAAATATGCATATGTACATGCACGCAGTCAGCTGCCCAGGGTAGAGTGGAGTACCCGAAAACAGTCACCATTATTTGGAACTCGTTTCCTACAGTACGTGGCCTGTGTGGGTGGCGGAGGTGGTCGTAGGCCATGCCGGGACAGTGGTCGGCCGCCCTCGCCGCGCTCGCGGTTGTACCGTCGCTCGACCCACCGCAGCTGTTGCGGACAAATGATGACAATACGTTCTTATTCCGGTAGTCAATTGGTTTTCTGGGAACCGCCCAAAGCAGGCGGTACAACTGTTCGTCGACCGTTTAAGACAGTCCATGCGCCCGTCTCCAAAACTGAGTGATATTATCTCGTTGTCATTTCTTGTCAATTTTGTCAGATCCTTGTTTACGTACGAGGTACAATATAGACGGTTGCAGGCTACAATACTGTGCCTTTTTACTCAAAATACCCACACATGGTCCGGACAAATATTCAGATTCGTTTAACCCTTTTAGAACCGCAGTCCCGTTTTGGGGACAATCCGGTCAAATTTCAAGTAGTTTTGTCCCCAAACGGGACTGGGGTTCTAAAGGGGTTAAGGCAGGGCTACGAGGAATGACTACTGGACGAGTGTACTACGTTTATAAGTATACAACAGGAAACGTACAGCAGCAGTCATTTACCATCTAGAGGCCTGGTGTGTCCCACACTAATTTGAAGCCTACGGGCAACCTGGAGTTTACATCTAGGGTGTCTGATGCCGAATCCAGGCGCTGCACCAGTTGAGCAACGCCACGGTAGTGGTGGTGTCTTGCTTTCCGAGCTCCGCACAGAGGAGCTAAATGTCTCTCCCGAGACATGCCTCCTTCGAAGATGTTTGTTCGAGCAACCCGACTAGCATGTTTACCGTATGCGCTACTCCTCGAAAAAATTAACTAGGAAGTGTAAAGGGGTGGTCGGTAAACTGGTGGTCGCTCACTTGGAGAGCTCAACCGATCAGAGCATACTGAGCCAAAATATGCAACTCCTACCGCGGGATACGTTATGAGTACGGCTGCTTGTGAACTGTTTGCCTACATAATCTGCCGACTGAGTTGGGTGTTGCACATTTCGTTGCGGGTGTTTTGCGTCGTGGCACATGACTGGCGCGTGTTTCGCAGATCATAACGCATGGTTGATTCCAGGTTGCTCATTCCGTCAGTCGTTTCTCGTCTCTATCCCACTACGAGCAGAACGACCGTCAAATAAATGCTGCCAACATACAGACCCATCCTGAACCGTTCTCGCTACCCAACTGGAAAACTATGCGCTTTCGCTATTCAAGTCGTTGTTGTTGTTGCTCTCACATTTGGGATCACATCAAGCAGTGGCCACACAAAGGCGCTGAAGCTCTAGGGAACTTCAAAAACCTAAAAAAACTAATTCCGAAAATAAATCAATGTGCTGCTGAACCGACATGTCCGCGGGCATCCATTCAACCACAGCGTAGAGTTCCCCCCTTTCCCACAACTAACCAACTCCTGGCTACTGACTACTCGTATAGCTGTTGCTGTCTGGAGTGCAGTCCGCACCTTAGGAGGCGTACGGTAGTCGTGAACACAGAAGAGAACGCGCCTACTCTTTAGCTTGCTACCAGAGGGACGACTCGCGGACATAATCAGCAAAAAAAGACGAGCAACTGAACCAATTACCACCCTACAAATAACAACGATCGCCATGTCTTCATGGACTGTCTTGTAAGGTACGGTACGGCTATGATACCACGTCCCTGATAATTACCGGGTTTCGTTCCCGATGAAGAGCATACACAACTGCCAACACTTCAAAAACAAGTCAGGCCATGATAAGGGCCCATGTTGATTAGTACCCAGTCTGCTCTGAAATGTATTTACCTGCTTTGGAAGAACCGCAAGTGGTAGTTGATAGACTATGAATCAGAGGTCATGGCTTCGAGGCCCGGGGAGCTCATCTGTTGACTTCTTGTTTGAAAAATAATAATACTAATTTTTCTTTCCGCCGGTTGAACAGCATTAATTTTTTCACATAACAATGATCCCAAACGGCAGTTGCTTACATGGCTAAAAGTACCTAAAATACCCATCGTAGAAACAAGTGTAAAAAAACTCGAGGTTTGGGGCCTGTACGAGCTAAGTAAAAACCACATTCCTGACCATGAACTTGCGCAAAATATGGGGGGGATGCTGACTGAACATCCCCCGGTCTACGAAATGACTCCTCGAGAATTCAGCCTCTCGGGATGGGGATACGTACGATTATGAAAGACTCGTAGGTCTGTGATGTGGCTTACGACTTTATTTGCAAATGACGGCTATATCTTTTGTTTGTTTTCGTATCAGACATATATTTCCGACCAGAGTGGTATCAGGGATCGCTACGTATTCATGTTGCTCGTCCGGGTCGTTACAGTAACGGTTACATAAGTTGTAGAGGATTGCGTATATATTAGGAGGCGTTATTTTGAGGTTTCCACAAGATGGAGGAGGCGTTCGAGCGCTCTGCTGCTCTCCGCTCTCTCCCGCCTCGTGACCTCTAACACAACGATGCTGCTCTTCGCCCTCTCCCGCCTCGTGACCTCTAACACAACGACCAGAGTACTCCCATCTGATTGAGTGCCGGTCAGGGCATACAGGCTTGGACTTAACACGCACACTATTGGTAGTGACTTGAATGGTTGAGGTCATCTTCGAGAAGCCAAGGATGCCTTATTAAAAGGAGTTTGCTCACAAAGAGCGCGATTCTTCGAGTGAAGTTCAAGCGCTGGGGCGAGATGCTCTTCCGATGAGAGCCGAGCGTCAATGATGAACGCCATGAAGGGCTGAATGACCGAGTTCGGCGGCGCTGAGAGCAGCGCTGCTGCTGGTGAGAACCCGCGCGGGAAAGTACCCGCTGCTGCGAGAGAGACTCCGGTTGCTGCTGTAGCTATGGCACAGGACAGCACACCAGGACGAAAGACGAATTTCGCGTGAGGATGCCCAGCGGAAATGGGGAGCAATGCGATGCGGAGAAACAGCGACGCCTTTCGAGGTTGACCCACCGAAGGGTTAGCCACACCAGCCAAGGTTGACCCACCGAACCGTTAGCCAGACCAGCCAGGAGGGGCTGCAGAATCGAGTCCATACCCTGGCGATGAGTTGGGTGGTGCTTCTGACCCTACTCTGTCGATGCATATGATCTTTACGAACACCGCTGTACCATTGTTTAGTGGACTGAAACCTGGATTCAACCACTGCACTAGAGACTTCCGATAATACGCCATAGGAGTTGACGTTCCGTCTGCGTGGGTATTGGACCCACCGGAGTACACTCCCGTAGTGTAATTGGACACCGAAAACTCAGTACTTGTCGCTAAGGGATATAGCCGCGAACGCGGGCACATGCACTCACTGAATATAATTTCCCGTCGGCGTCTCTTCAGCGCAAGATAGACAAGAGTATACTGGACAGGTGTACCTCGCCGAGGGAAGGCGTGCAACGCCCTCCTTGCGTGGTACACCCCCCAAACGACCGAACAAACGACCTCGGCATTGACAACCACCGGGAAGAGGTTGGGCCTGCGGATACACGGCAGGGGTGCGTGAGGGAGGAGAAACGCACGGCACTGCCGTCAAGACTACTACGAACGAGGGGTATGGAGGGGGAGGGGGGTGTCGAGTGGTGAACAAGGCGGAGGGGGGGCAAAGCTCGCGGCCACAGCACTTCAAGCTGGAAGTGGTCTCAGCAGGAGAGGCGACCAGTCAGGATTTTCCCGTTGCGCCGAGAGTGAGACCAACCGGGGTCGGGAGACTTAGATCACGGGAGTGAGCCGGTACGACAGATCACCCACGACACCCGGCGCCGGCCCTACTCGGAAGAGGTTGCGATGTATGCTACGGCATTGTCCGCATCTAATTTATCTGGGTATCTTCACTCGAGGAGTTCAATATCTCAATACCTCAATACCTGCAGTAGCCAATCCACGACAGGCTTCGTTGCGAGATGCGCGCTTGACCCGAAACCCAACGCCATGGCCCACGTTTGCGATGAACATTACTCTGATACACGATCCACATTTGGTAGCTCGACAATGTATCGAACGAGCCCCGTCAGTCAGAAACGGGTTGGCCAAACAACGTACAACTCCTATCGTAGCACGTGTCTTGTGTGCGCCGGGAAAAACAGATGGGAATCGAGTGAGCGAACGGTGGGCTTCATCCTCAATTTCCCGGAATAGGGGGGGCAGGGGGCGGTAGCTCCCGGATCTGTTGACGACAGGCGTGTGACGAAGTGCGTTGCTCACATGGGGCTCATGGTAGGGCCCACGATGTGAATGGGGGCGGCAAGGGGGCCGGGCGCGGATCGCTGCCAGAGTCGACAACGTTATAACAGGATCCCCTCCCTGCCTCCTGGCGTTGCCCATGACTCTCGGGAACCAGGCGCTGTCGGGTCTTGCTTGATGAAGCCCCCCCCCCCCCCCCTCCCCAATCGAAAAGTATCACTGGGCCCGCAAGGCCAGGAGAGCGATGATCCCAAGGATAGTTTCCCCGACAGAGGGAGGCGCCTGTACTATCGCGGACGACGTCGGCCGAGGGGGGACAATGGACAACACCACCTCGATGTCCATGCCATGCAAGGACTAGGATTTATTGAGAGAGCGTCATCGATCGTGTAGATCAACCGGGGGGGATGGTGGCCCATGGGCGACGAAACTCCGCGATGGTCGTACGTGCGGAAGGACTTGTCTCCGCCAGGACGAGGGCGCACGCCTGTACGGTCGTTAAAACGGTAAGGCGAGCCTCGGCGGCAGGGTGGGAGCAGGGCAGCGAGCCAACAGGCACACATGCATCGTCTTGCCCCCGGCCCAGGCATTCCCGCGCCCACATCACGGGCATCACAGCTTGGGTCGGTACTGTTCTTGTTGCAAACCTCCCCAAAGATGCCTCTGCCGCCACAGCCGAGGTGCTCCGCGGTGGCGTCATCGGTTGGCGACAGGGCTGGGAGCGCATTCGATGCCTACCTCCGCAATAAAGTGGTCGAGAGTATATGCCAGGGAAACGTTGCCGTCGTTGGTGTAACTCAGTTCTCCGCCGACCAGATTTGAGTCGCCGTCCCCGCTGATCCAGCCTAGTACATTGTTCAGGGCTCGTTCATTTACGGGCACCTCATCGGGCACACAGGCAATATCAAAGCCGTCAACCTCAAAGGCACTGTTCTCCTCGTCACAGTCGGTGCGTTCACCGGTTCTGGAGCCGGTTTCATCGTGCCCGCCGCAACCAGCTACCGTTCGGGTTCATCCATCAACGTCTACGCCAGAAGGACTGCCGGGCGTTACCCGAGGGTAGCTTACCACGCTCCCATAACTGCCGCAGCGAGTACTGGCGGGGCCTCTCATGCCGCCGACGATCCGACCAGAGGCCTCCGAGTATGACCAAGGCAGCCCCCACTGAGGAGGCCACGGCCTCCATCGGCGAGGGTGGTTGTCGCATCACGCCCGTCGGCGAGGCTGCAAGATTCGCCCACGTCATCACCGAATGCTAAGTCGCCCCTTCCCCCACCATCGCTTGCCCCTGTCGCGGCCCTCGTCGCCGATGGACCCCCCCCTCCCTCTCAAACATGGATGCCACTATGGAGACCGGGAGCATTCCGCGCGCTCGAATCGTCACGGCCGTCAGCGTCCAGACAAGCGCAGTGGTGTCTACCAAGGTCGCGATCGCAGACGCCCACGGAGGCGTCCAAAAGCGAGACGTCAGGATAACATTGGCGCCGCCCGCAGAGAGCGGGCTGCAACGAGATTGGACCCGGTGTGATTAGTGCGCGTGAAGCGAAGCCTAGGAAACCTTGGCTGTCCATCTCAAACGTAACGTTCTTAAATGTCTCCACCTTCAATCCCACGCTATCGCCACCTTATCGCGCCCAACCTTCCATGTCAACACCTTCCATGCCGCATTTCCCCTCCGCCTCAGAGCGGACATGGCCTACGTTTCCCGACGTGCCTAGCGACAACAACCGCCAACGAGTTGGACAGGGCAAACACTCCCACAGGACAGCGACGAGGTTACGATACATTTGCAGTAGGTCGCGAAGCTTTGTGTGTGGTTGACGGAGGCGAGGGTCATCCACCAGGCTACACCGGACGGGACTCTAAAGCAGAAGAAGGGGAGCTGTGTTCCCGAGAGAGTCCTGCGCGTACATGATGTGCGATTCCAGGCTTCACGGGGGACTCTATCCCCCGTGCCAGCCCTATCGAGGCATACGAACCCAATCACCACGTGCCTACCTGCCCCTCCTTGGGGTGTATCAATAAGTGCAGTTACGCTCCCTTGTTACACGTATACGTTGTACGGGCATGCAGCAGTGGCCCGTTGATGACACGGTCTATGGGCTACCAGGTGTGTCAGTAAGGAACACAAACGGGAGTTTCTACTAGAGTTGTATGGCGTTGTACTCCCCGAGGCTGGATTTGGTGGTAGTTCTACCGGCTGGGAGGGGGGGGGACGAGTTGGTGTTGGAGTTCGGCTTTCATCCCGTAGTTGTGGGTGTTCATGATATGATTCACTGGTATAATTTGCGTATATATGTCTAGGAGGTCGAGCGCGCTTACATATAGTAAGTTTCTGTTGTTGGCCGTCTCGTACAAGGGGAGGGGGGTCGTCCTGAACTGTTGTTCGTGTTCCTCGTTGAGGTCGAAAAGACCTTTGAAGGAAAGACGAGTGCTAACAACGTGTAAGGGTTAGCGCCTGGTTTGTCTGACACAACCACAGGCGGGGAGGGGATGCCCAGAGTATGCAACCCAACACCAGGTAGTCAGCTTTGAGAGAACATATGTAAGCAATACAACCCTGATATACAACCGAATGGGCCAGGTGTCTAACGAGAAAACATTTAGCTAAAGCCACGTCGGACCCATGCTTGGGGCTAGTTTGAGAGGTGAGAAGCCCTGCAAGATAAACATATCTTCGAGCTATGCAATAGTCAAGTGCAACCCCAACACCGGCCGCAGTACGCCTCCCTAACCTGGTAGACAACTCTCACGTGCTTCGGCGGCCGATTGCCTACTGTGAAAGAGCGGTTTTAGTTCGCACAGGCAGGGATGCGATCGTTGTTCATCATTCGTTTTATCGACAACGGTGAAGCCGCTGAAGGCGAACGTTATATTGCCGGGGCGCTCCCGGCCAGCTGTTTCCGAACACGTCGTGTTCGGTATTGGCAACGTTCTTCGCGGGACACGGCACGGGAAAGGTTCAGGTCCAGGCCACTGCCCGTGCGATCGTGAGGGATGAGCATCGGGGACCGAGATATGGGCCGCTTCGATATGAAACTTGAAAAAGGCTCAGACTGTGAACCACCTCATATATCATCTACCAGGTAGATGTTTGTACGATCATCGCATCATCGCCGCAATCTCCGTGGGCAATCTACTTGCCCAAAATAACCCGATTTGTTCTGCGTCAAACCACACATCATACCAAGTTCAGCCCCCACTGTGCCCGACACAGTTACTATGAATGCGCACCAAACGCCTGTGGTCGATCAATGACTGTCACTATCATCACAACCGCGCATCTGTCCCGTCGGGACAGCAAGTATTTTTATGTTCCGCCCCGTTGCCGAAAAACTCCCTTGTACCTGGCATTTTGTTTTGACCAGCCCCGTCGTGAATACAATATGGTGTTCCTCAGATCAGTTTAGAAATACAAATACCTCTATCGTCTCGTTTAGTCGCGAAACTAAAATGTAATGCATCTCACCGTTTCATCCTGTTTTGAAAATATTCATTCCCCGTGCCTTCCCTTCGTGTACAGGTATATTGCCGTGTTTACTGCGACGCCATCTCGCCGTATAAACAACAACTAAGTGCGTACATTGCTTACGTTTCAGGCACATTCCGTCCTGATGCTTAGCACCCGCTATTTATTTCCTCGTTTTTGAGTCCCAATTCCGAGTAGTTTCGTACCGAACAAGTGAATATATTGCCTAGTCCCGTACCGGGCCGTCACGAGTTTTGGGCACCACGAGTGCTTTACGAAGCACTGCAAAAAAACACCACACGCGAAACAGACCCAAGCGATAGATAGCAAAGTCACACAGAACACAAATCGGTTAGGTTTGTTTTATCACATGTATGTACCGAATGACCAAGGCTCCGTTGCGGGTCTCGATGTTTTCGCAGGCGTTGTTGTTGCAACGAACGCCACTGTATCCTTGCCGCGACGGTGCCACGAGGGGTTCAGTCCGATCCTTACCGCGTGAGCACGGCTCGCTAGAATGTGTCCATGGCTGAAATTATGCCATAGACGATGTATCCGTGCCGTCATCGTTGTCGTTGTACTTTTCATGATTTCGTACCTTTGCTACCCCATCCTTCGCACCCCCTTTCTCTGGCAATCGCTGCGCGTTGCTTGGCGTGGGGGCACAAGAAACACAGAGAACGCGCCCAGCTACAGCGACATCAGCAACAACAGCACCAGGAGGAGCAGCATCATGCAGGAGTATAATCAAATATATTTGACGTTTAGTATTGGCGCGGCTCTAGCTTATTTCTACAATTTTCTCTCCCTTACAGTCGCCTCCGGGAACACTCGAGCGCCTACTCCGTCTACCGCTCAGCTACGCAATCCAATACTCACTTCTAGCTCGTCCTTTTCGGTTTTAGGACTGGCAGAAAGGCGGTCTTCAATGAGTTTGCTGGGAGCCCGCGGCTACTGCAGCGGTGCAGGCAGGCAGGCAGGCAGGCAGGCGCCCGACATAAATCACCGTCACCAGTATGCAATCATCTAGAATACTGCTCCGTCTGTGCTTATCGTCGATTGGTCCACATTAGTGGTGTAACAAAATTTCCAGGTAAGACCACGAAAAACGTTGCCTCTATCGCTTCCAATCGGTTGCTATGCCTGCCAGATTTACCCAGCAGTCCTAATCGTCCTGCGGGCTAACGAGCCGGCGCTGCTTGGTCGTCCATATGGAGCCAAAACGGAAGGACCTGGGCGACGAATCCACACGATGCAGCCGAAGAGAAGCGGGCTAGAAGCGCACCTCCGCCGTGCCGTGCAACCTGAAGTAAGGGCGGCCGTGCTATGCAAATCCCCACATCCACCGCAAGCCATCACGCAGACGATCCCGGAAGAAGCCTTTCGTGACATCGCTCGCTGTGGCCGGAGTAGTCACTGCATTATCGAAAAAAACCCAACCTCCTCACACCCTACTGCTAAATCGGCGCGGTTACTTTCTAGAAACCCCTTCTGGACTCCTCGATACCGACAAAAACCATGGTTGGGAGCTTTGGTGCTAGCAATCAACCATCGGCGATCAGAGTGAGCGCCCAGCGGTAGGAGTAGGATAATGCTGCGCCCCTACCGTAGGCCTACCTATGCTTGGAAACTCGAATATCAGTTTTCATTATCACCCAATGACCCAGCGGCCGCTGCGGTGTTCGTCTCTTTTCATCCTGAATTTTCTCCTCTACGAGGTCCCGAGACGGGGATGATGCGCCCAAAATGTTTGAGTCCTTATTGGGAGCTAGACTCACTTGAGCAATGTACGGGGTGTATTCCTGGTGGGCTAGGAATAAACATCAGGGGCGTGGATTGGCAGATGCGCGCGTACGCCTCGTCAATCGTTTAGCAATCTACACACAAGCCGCCACGCAAATCCTCCACATAAATGTTAGCTCGCGGTTTGTTCTGGTGTACATTGCTCCCACAGACACGAGGGATTAATGTGTCATATATGATTCGAGGAAGACACCATTTTTTGAGGTGGGAACAAGTAAACGGTTCGACAGTTCAGTGGTTCATCCTGCCACGAAACCCGAACTAGCAAACGTCATCTTCCCCCGTCATCTATCTGCCGGATGTCCTGCTGTGACAAGTAAGTGTGGAACTCTCATACAACCGTCGGCCTTCGTTAGGTATACCACGGCATGCCGGGGTTGTTTGCATGTCGCGGTTGAAAGCCGCTCAACGCACATGCAGGCCTGTCGACATAATAACCGTTTTGTGAGCTTCTATCTGCGGAAATACGTCAGCTGAATTTCCACCCGTCACAATTCGCGTCGAATTTATTCTACCCGCCCTACGCGCTCTAAGCAGTTGATTCCTCGTTTTTTTTTTTTTTTTGAAATTCTCAATACATACGGCTGGATTAGAACTCACGGAACCAACTCTACCACCGAGCCATCGGGGTCGACCGGCGACGCGTTCTACGATAGAGGTAGCACGTTTCCGCTGAAATGTTTTCTGAACAACGGGGCTTCTCAACCAAAAACAGTCCGAATAATGACAATCGTGTTTCGAAAGATGATGCTGTTGTACATTTTAAGTCTTACTTGGGTCATGGGATTCATTCGTCATCGGGATGCAATTTGATTTTCGCTTTATTATATTCAGTTTTGGGGTGAGGTATGGAGCCCCTCACGTGAGCAGCCTCAGAAAAAAAGTAGGTAGGTGAAACTCTATCGTAGAACCCCTCCGGCCGAATTATCACAATCAGTCGAGTTCATGATGAGTGATATTGGTATAACAATGCGAAGGATCATAATACTAGCATGCTAGATGATAGATACATGAGTGTTATGTAGCATACCAGATACCCTGGTACCTGGTAATAATATTTATCCGAACGCTCGTTGTGATTGTGTCTAAAGTGAACATTTATTTGCGGTATCAATGGTATATATAGGGCGGAATAATATAGGGGTCAAGTCTATCTAGGAGATAGATGTAAGTAATCATTTCTGGAGCATTTTTGTGACACCTTTCTTCCGTCGGTCGCATGTCATTGATTAGGATGAGCATATTTATTCTGTGGATCGCTTCGATACCTACCTTGGTGGAGATAGTATCAGAGTATGTTTCCGCACCCAACACAGGTAATTTAAGGTGAAATAGTTAATCCACCCCAGTTTTGGATCTTTAAACGGGGTCGAGACACGCCCTGAGCTACCGGGCGGGTAAATACCCGTCGGTTTTCCGACATGATCGGGTGTATACACGGGGCAGATCGACGTCATGGTTGCCACACACGAGAACACGCTGTTAAGTTATCGCTGAACTTTCTCGAGATCCCCGGTGAGCAGCCTGATGGTGGTGGCGGGTGCTCAAGATGCCGAACGTACCTAACCGCCTACTCACCGATATGTTACGGAGGAACATACTACAGCAGCAGTAGGAATACACAGTACCACATCTACATACTCTAGTAATACAATCAAACTTACTGACTGCTGTTGTAGTAGTGATCACAACCAAATACGGTGCGTGAAGATAGGGAGATATATACTTACGTGGCTTGTGGATCCTTCGTGATTGCTGACTTCTATGGTCGGCCGTAGTACTGGCCCCCTAGAGGTCAACCATACTGCGTCCTCACGGAAAATGAATTGTCGGCCATGCTATATTCGACAACAATCACCAGACTCTTAGAGTGGGAGATCAAATACCCTTCACAGGAACGGTTATACACCGCAAGAGCCTGACTGACTTGTGTGCCACCCCCCCCCCCCCCGCCCCCACTTCGGTCTCTTTCGGCTCAGCCAACGTCCTCGTCTCTTCAACCCCTCAGAGCTACGTGTCCAAGAAAAACAATTAAGTGCGAACTTCGGTGAGTTCCAACCAAACCCGGGGTTGGTGTGCAGGATGCACGAAGCTGATGCTGATATATAATATACCGTTTTTTCGCTTAGTAGGTGACACAGTGCGTCGAGGTTAAATAAGTAGTACTTACTGCTGTAGTTGTAGCATACGGGTGTTACTTGCACTTTTGAAGATTTTGCCTCACAGGGTGCTGCTTGGCTTCGCGACATATATATTATATATATATGTGTTCTGCGATGAGATCGTTCGTTTCCATGCGCGCGCGAAATACGACGCTCATGAAGTTGGGCCCTTCTTGGTAAGGGCTTCGTGTATCATCGGGGTATATTTTCACTAAACTATTCATACTTACTTGCCGTACAACCAGCCGCATACTGTTTATTTCCGCATCGAGTCACTGTGAGTTACCCCGTCACCTCCCAACTTGTTGTCGTATCTGACGGACGGTTTTCTATGTGCATTGATTGGCGTCGGTTCGGCAACGTGTTTCACCCCACAGTAGTACCAAAAAAACGATTACAGCCTTTTGGCTTGTATTTTAATATGCAGTTCCTGGGTTACAATCCAGGCGTGCCGCGGGGTCTTCGTGTTTTCGTAAAGCGTTAACCCCATCGGTCGCGTTTGCGACACTATCATCAGCGTTTCAAGGGAAAAAAAAGAGGAGGGGTCTTGATCAAACGGAGAACTGATTTTATTCTGTTAAATTCTTTTCGTATGGAATTTAGGGTAAAAAATAGTAGAATTTCGAAAATGCTTCAGGACTGTTTTCCTTTTTTTTTTCTCAAAACTGATCCCAAACTATAGATACATACGCCAGCTTTACCTCTACGCGCACAATATTTATATTTACCTTTCTTTCCACTTTGCGATTCCGGCCGTTTTTTTTCACTTTGGTATGCGCGAGAAACTGTCATTTTGCGGGCTAACTAAATATTGGTTGGCCGCTCGCTAACCTGGTCTAACTTGCGAACGTTAGTAACCACAAATAATTC
>JARUPZ010000893.1:0-22500 GCA_031213475.1 Nereocystis luetkeana | reverse complement strand
GCACGCGCTGGTCACTACGGTCACTTTAGCCCGACGCTATTGCCCACGGCGCCCCTCGCGTTGCTACACTGGCTGAGAATGCGCCCTATTCAATTTGTCTGTTTACGGGGCATGCTGTACGAACCTGGTATATATTTATCACGCCGTCTTGTTGTTGTTGTTGTTGTTGTTGTTGTTGTTGTTGTTGTAGGTGTGGTTGTGATTGTGCTTGTTGTTGTCTTCTTCACAATAAGACGTTTTTTCTATCCAACGACATCGGCACACCCAGCGTCCGTTCTGACAGATACCATGTACAAAGTTTTGTGGTCACATAGTGTGATCATATACCCATACTATACAGCTACGTAGAAGTGTCGTATGGTCGACGGTGTCGTGCTGCAGTATAGGGCGGTCACTTTTGAGCACTGTGATTTTCAGCCCATCAGAGTCACACGTGACTACCATACGAGTAGTTCTTTGCAGTATTGAGTTGTTGAGCTTTTTATTGTCGATGTGCACCGCCATGGGGGTATTTGTTATTCTGTAACAACGATTTGTTTTAAGTCCAACTTCGAGCGAGGTATAGGGCCACTCGCCCGATTGGCGTAACTGAACGCGGTAGTGAAAATGGGTGTACCTCCCCTATCGTGACACCAGTCGACATTAGTGTGGGCACACAATGTTTCAACTTTGTACTACAGAAATTTTTCTTTTTGTCTGGTTGGTGAGCGCTTCGAACTGTATTATGTGCAAGCCAGCTGCAGAACATCAACTCTTGATATACAAAACAACTAAATCCTCCAATAGTTCTAACGGTGCACGTGGTGTCTTTAGGTGTCGGTTGGGTCCTCAACCCGTGGTTTCTCAAAGCTAAGTGTGGACACCACTTTGAACTCAAAACCGTGTCTGCGCCAGGCTCGTTTGTCTAGATGCTTTTCACTGGCTGTTCGTACTTTACTGAGGCACGATTTGTTTTCAAATTAAACATCCTTGCCCAAATAGCAATACGTCGTTGCACGAAGTCGCTTTGTTCGCAGAGTCAAACGTTTGACAACATGGCTTGACATATTTGAGCACACACACTCCAACAGGCCGTCCTTTCGTGTTTCCGGCGCACAGGCTCTTCACTTTTTTCTATCCGCCGTCTAAGTTCGAGAAACCTGCGTGGGAACGACCATGGTCTTTTTGTCCTCGCTCGATACGTTTTCAAGCCGCAAAAACAAGAACTCTATCGCATTGACAATTTTTTCCTATCGTCTTGACGTATCTACTCGCAGTCACTACACAAGTTGCTGTTGCCTTGATGCTGACAGCATTTCTAGCTAACAAGAGCTTGCTTCGTTGTATATCCGAGCATATCATACTACAGTAGCAAATAGCTGTGAAAACGAGTTGGTACATGTCACATCTAAGGTCCCGAGGTCTTTGATACGCAAAACATTGAGATATATGTTGAAGTGCTAGTAGACTGGCGGAGAGAACACATCAGTATTGGCTTTAAGGTCGTCTGATAACTGCTGTCCTCGGAACATCGGCGACCGTTCGAGGCTCGCTAGAAAATGTTTTCGAAGTTCAAAATACCGATATATTATGTACCTTATCGGAAGCATCATGACGAATGGCACTGGATACGCAGCCTTCGGTTGCATACATATGTGTAAGGCTGCTCCCATCACGGCGCACGAAGTTCATTATCCTGTTGTGTGCAGGCTGGCACAGTAGCTCGAGAGCAACCCTGGAGCTTTTCGCTCGATGGACTTTACAGCCCCAGCGCGTCGTGAGCCACGTACAAAATCGTCAACAGTCAAGGGGCAGAAACACACCGGTACATGCCCCAATTTAGCGCCGTTATGGTAGGAAGTACTGTAGTCACGGAAATCGAGCCTGTTTACACGTATCGGACGAAACCTCTCCCCAACCGTCGCTGTGCCGTCCTTATTGTCTCACAAGAATGGCAGACTTGGTACCAACTGTAGACAGCCTCCTAACCCCCCCCCTTCCCATCCCTTTCTTTCTCCGCTCCCCCGACCGTTGCACTACGTGGCCGCGCGTGCCGGCGATTGACATATATTTTGTGTGTCTGTTTCATTGACAGATTTTTCTCGTATTAGAAGGAACAGAAGAGTACTCGCCCCGCAAGCACAGATGGAATCTAATGCCGCTATGGCGCCAGCAGTGGTGACGTCGGACGACAAGATACACCAGGTCGCCACGACGGCACAGGGCTACTACGACTCCGACGACGTCTTCAATTACTACCCACATGTGAACTACAGAGTTTATTACAACGTTACAAGCAGGGGAATCAAGGAGTCTCTAGAGTATAAAAGCAAGACAATTATTCGTACATCGTCAGTACCACAGTGCAAGTGGGCGACGGAAGGGGTGTTCGTACATGCGAGCGGCCATATATCCGGGAATATGGGAGACGAGAATGTGCGCCCATGCCACCGCACGACCAATTGTTGCGGGCGAGTAGAGCAGGTTACGACCTCGCACAAAGTACTTGTTCGCGAGATATAAAAATAGTACGCACCTGGTACGCATTGCCGGAGAACTTTGCCGGTGCTACTATCAGTAGTTCGTCACCTTTTCATGCCTGTATTGTTGTACACAAGCTCATTACAACCGGGTCTCAACGTAGTGCCGCAGAGGTTTGATTTCGAGGTACGGACTTCTACATGGAACTCACAGCAGTGCCGTACTTTGTTGGCTTCCTACCCAGACGCTGACGGCGAAGATATTGGAAGAAGACCCCTAACTGTAACAGTATAGTATACCTGGTACGTGGTTTTTGTTTGGGTGGTGGTCTTGCCGGCTTCGCCACCCCGGCTTCGTCACCCACTTCCTTTCGCACGAACCACATGTTGCGCTCGCGCCTCTCACCAATAGCCTCATCAGCTGTTCGCTCACCTTTGCTAGGGTGCTCTGCGTACTTGACGACGCTGGCTTTTATTATTCAGTATCAGAGAGTGTGTTATACAGCCTATTTTGTGTTAGGCTTCTCCACATTCCAAAAAGCGCGGGCTTTGGTGAACTTGTTCTACCTTTGCAATGGCGCGCTGCGTCATTTCGTATCAGGGTACAGGATACAGGTTGGGTGCGACACTCTGGTAGCCACCCTATCGCCCTCGAGGTTTTGATTTATCTCTCGTTCTTCCTTCAGATTTGGAGATCAACCACCCGTTACGAGGGACAAGACTCAATCGGTTGTGATGTACCGATCCCCTTCCTACCCCCCCACCCACAATGCTCATTCCCAACCCTCTTACGCGTCCGACCCCCCCCCCCATGCCTTCTACCGCACATTGTGAATGCTCCCCCTAGGTATGGGGAGAAGAATACATCCACTTGGGCGTGTACACCAACCTCCAGGGGGAAGACACCAAGCTGGAAGGTATTCGCAGGATCAACAAGGCCAGCTCTCTGAGCACGGAGGAGCTCCTCTCTCGGTGCTTCCCCGGCGGCGGTGACCTCGCTCTCGATACGTGCACTATCATGGATATGGGCGCCGGGTATGGGGGGACGGCGCGGGTGGCTGCCAAAGAGTTTGGCTGCAAGGTATATGGGGGAGTTTAGTGACTTGTGCGGATGTTTGTCTTTGTTCCGACTGGTGTGGTGAACATCCTCACTTCGGGAACGGCTGCTTTGTTTTACATTTTCGACGTTACTTCCTGAGATCTATGGGGCTGAGGACAACAGCAAGACAGAGGCATGTAAAGGGCGAGAGGGAAAATAGGGGGCAGACGACGGGAAGAGTAAGCGACGGACACAGGGAGGGATACAGAGGGCGCGATGGAGAAATACCCGGAGAAAGGGCTGAAGAACGGCGGCGAAGAAAGGGTGCAGCCTCTGCGGCCCTCTCCCCCCCCCTCCCCCTGCCACAGCACTGAATGCTAATACTGGGGGATTTGGAGTGGGCTCACCAGCGGCGGTGAATTGTTCCTGCGTTCGGTGTTGCCTGAAACACCACGGCAGCATGTTTAGATTGCGGCTTGCCGATGGACCAATACACATTTTCTGACACGTGTGACCGCAGGCGCAAAAATGCAACTTCTGACGTAGGCAACGCGCTTTTGCAACACCGAACAGGAGGTGCGCAGAAACCTAGCTTTTCCCCTACTCTAGGAGCTACAGCTGCTGACGATGAACCCACCCCCTCCAAATCAAACGTATCCTCCGCCCCGTCCGCAAACCCTACCCAAGGTGGTTTGCATCAACATCGCCCAGAAGCAGAACGTCTTGAACGCCGCCATGAACAAGGCCGCAGGGCTAGAAGACAAAATATCCGTTCCCGGTGAGAAGTCGTTCTTCGACACGGGCATGCCGGACTCCAGCTGCGATGTCGTTATTTCCCAGGACGCGCTGCTGCACGCGGGGCCCGAGCTGCGCAGGGCGCTTGCGGAGGCGGCGCGCGTGCTGAAACCAGGGGGCAGGATGGTGTTCACGGACTTCATGCAGGCGGAGGATGCCAAGGCCGAGGACTTGCAGGAGGTGAGGGGGGACGGGGAAGAACGACGTTGAGGGTATTGAAGGCCGGAGGGGGGGGAGGGGGGGGCGCACTGGAAGCCGAATGATTGATTGTAGACTGCTCTTGCTTGCCAATCTTGCTGCCCCCCACCGCTATGCCCCTTGGCTTCCGTCACACAGGCAGTGTCCTTTCATTGTAAGAGTGTCGTAGAGCCTCAGCCATTCCTTCGGCTCTACATCGACCCCTCCGGTAGGATGTACATCTTCTCCCCAAGGCGAGGGGGGCATTTCTTTTGGCTGGGTGTATCTTACCGGTACACTGGCGTGTGGATGCGTCGCATGGATGCGATTCTCCTAATATAGCCAAACTGGGAAGCAACACTCTCCGGGTTTACTATCGCAATATCTAACCTGCCCTTGCCCTTGCAGGATCCCGTGCGTAGAGCGAGGCGCTTGACCCAGTCTCTTCGCATCCACCCGCTTTATTGTTGCTAGGGGGAATAGTGCGCGCCCAGTTCTCGCTCGACACACCGAGGGCGAACATGGCGCGAATGGGGAATATAATTCAACAGTGATGGATATGATTTTCTCTCTCATGGTACAGAGTAGTCGTGAAACACGAAAGCTGTGCCCGCCCATCATACCCCCCCCCCCTCATAGTGTCTCTCCTCTCTTTCGGCGACGAAACGCTCCTTGTTGCGCGGGTTTGCTGTTTGGAAGGTTTACGAGCGCGTCAATCTGAACAAAATGGCCACGGTAACGTCATACCAGCAATGGGCCAAGGATTGCGGTCTCGACTTCGTCGAGTTCACCGACCTGACCGAAAACCTTGAGATGCACTACACATTGGTGAGAGCTTCGTCTCCCGGGACTTGTTTGCGAGGGTTATCACGGTGCCGGTTCAGGTAACGCCGCCGGCCGCATTTCCCTCGGAGGCACTATTCGCCTGGTCTAACCTCAGGGAGGGTAGGTAAATGTGGGTCGGTTTGTATGTTTCAGTTTGTTATTCAGCTACACGCATTTAACCCTACCTACACACCCCAACAGGACCCCCCCTATGCAACCTGAATACCACATGGGGGATTAGTGCACCGCCCCCTTTACCTTTCACCCCAGTGGGCATGCTCCCTCATCTCCTAATTGTGCTGCCGTGTCTTGTGCAGATGCTGTACGCTCTGTGACGTATCATAATCGAGTCGGGGATAGTATCTGCCACCCCCTCTTTCGAGGACACAGAAGTTCATTTGTTACGTTTGATCACGAACAACCCTCCTCCACCTGCCCGGCTTTCTTCTACAGCAGTAAGTGTGCTGCTGTAGTGCCTTCCACCGTTCCCCGACGTTGCGCTGGGGCAACGGGTACAAAGGTGGCGTTGAAGTATCAGCGACAACGCTAGGGAATCTCAATACCGTCGCAGCACTGACGAAGCCCCCCATTTCAGACTTACATGTCCACTACAAGTTAAACCGTGGCAGTCATAGTGCTGAACCCTCTGCCGACCACAAACAAAATTGTGTCGCACCTGCAGGTCGACGAAGTGCTCGCGTCTAAGCGCAACGACATGAAGGACGTCGGGGAGCAGTTCATGGATACCATGCTGAAGGGATTTGGTGCCTGGAAGACGGCGGCGGGTCGTGGCCTCCTTTGCTGGGGCTTCATGGTGCTGCAGAAACCGGTGCGCAAGCGACATGGTTCGCTGCGGGGTTTCTTTTCTTGGAAAACTAAGGCTGCTCTACCCGAAGGGCAAAGCGTCGCTAATTCATGAGCCCATTCTCATAGTCCATCAAGCCAATGTACGAGGGGGTGCATGTGATGCACACACTTGTGAATATACTCTGTCATTACAGTAGGTAGCTGACGCTTGAGACCCCGCAAGTTGGGGTTGAGTGCTGGAGGGAGTCGTCCGCTCGGGCTTATTCCTTCGTGATGCGGGGTTCCTGTTGAGGGTTTAGTTTCGCAAACCTCGTCAATCTCATACCAGGTATTTGTGGTCGTCCGTCTTACCTTGTTGTTCTGTCGCGCCGTCTGTCTGTGCATCACCACCAAGGTTTGAACCGTTTGCTGGTATCAGGGAAGTACCTGACAAGGTTCCAGGACGAAGCACACAACAAAGACAGGGAACCAGGCCGAGGCATCAGGAGGAAAGAGCGGAGTGCAACGCACAGCGCCTTTCACGCCGCCTGTTACCTTGTTCGAGACATGCGTCTTGTCCATGCCGACTCTAGGCGGCCCTGTCGTCGCTGACATATTAAACGGACAAGAAGGCAGTCGAGAAACGAAGGCGGGGGATTCTAGGGATGGGGGGGGGGTTGCCCGGGGGCATATGTACTTGTTATTCTGCTTGTGGACTCGTCAGCAGTCAAGGGTTGAACTCAAGAATAAATCCTGCGACAAATGCTGGTGTGTAGGCTGCAACCAACCCCCCATAACCAAGAATATTGACTGCGATTTTTCATTTTGAATGAAGAAGCTCAAGGAGAGGAACACGCCCATTGTGGCTGCGGGAGGGCATGTTCTGTGTGCGCCGTCAATGTCAAGACGAAGAAAAGATCGGTGTTCAGACCACAAGGGAGAGAAGGAGGGGGGGAAGCGAGGATGTATGCATATCGTGTTCCGCGTAAGCACCAACTGTGGGGAAACTACTGCTGTCGACGATCGAGGGTGGGGGTATTGTTCACTAAGATAGGCGACGCATCGAAACATTTTTCCGGCAAGCGTATAAACCGTAATACAGCCACGAGCTTATTCAACAAGAATGGGGCGTGCGCTGCCTGCAGGAAAGCGCGGGAGAGGGGAGTGTCATCGTGCCCCCCCTGGTCACTTTCTACACCTCCTCGAGGCTGTGTGCCCTCTGGTGCGCCAGTTACTCCTCCGCGGGGGGGGTTGCTCTCTTTCGACCCCCTTTTGTTTCGGTGGGGCTCCTTATCCTCCTCTTCTCGACCACTACGTGCACCTCCACGCGGCTCTAGACTCTCTTGTACGCCGTGTACCCCTCCGCGGGTAGTCGTGCATTCGCACGCACTCGGTTTCCCCCCCCGGGGCCCTGTATCTTCCCCGATCTGTCCCTTCTTGCTCCCCCACGGGCTTCTCGTTTTTGTCGGGGCCTTATGTACCCGCTTGTTGCGTGTAATGTTTCTCTTCTGCGTGATTGCCCTTTCGCGGGCCTCTATTCAATTGTTCGCGCTTGGAATCACTTGTCGGGGTACCGTGTCCTCGGGAGCACTCGATGCCTTGCCGTTGGGATACCACTGTTTCGCGCACTTCACACCCCTCAATCAGTTCTTTGTATTATCGAGCATACCATACGCCCTCTCGTAGTTTCCACCCTTCCCCGTTTGACTCTCATTTTTTCCTTGTTGCCTACGCCCCTGTGTGGGAAGCCCGGTCTGTTGCCAGGTCATTGCTTAAATGCCGGTGATACATCCTCTTGGGTTCCCTGCCCTCTCGTACGCGCTGAACCCCACCGTGGGCTACCTCTTCCTGGCGAACACTCTTATCAGTTTGTAGAACTGAGTCTCTGTTTTGGTAAATGCAAATCTGTCTGTCTGTTTGTCTGTCTGTCCGCAAGACTAAATTTTCGAACTTTCCAATGGTCGATATAAGCTCGTGACAGATGATATTCGTACGACGTATTCGACCCTTACGGACCTTATATACTGAAACCATACCACCAGGTAAATTTAGCCATATAATACATCCACGACTCCGTACTATGGTACCATACCGCAAACGTACCATACCATTTACTGTGTTTTTCCCGTACCATACCGTCAACACATACCATACCATACCGCAAACGTACCATACCATATACTGTGTTTTTTCCGTACCATACCGTCAACACATACCATACCACATGGTGTTTTTCCCATATACCTTACCACCAATCCCATATCCCATACCACCGCGTGTGTTCCATACAGTATTCCAAGCCGTGTAGTACCATCATACCATGTACCAACATATGCTACCACACCAAGTACACAAGAAGAGCACGCTATCTGATTTCAAGATGTTCTCCACTACGACAAAGCACGATCGATGAGTTGAGTGGGGACACAACTGTGTAGCGTCGTTGCGTCGTGCCAGACGCGCGGTCAGCGGGCGGCTCCTCTCTCCGTGACCAGACTACAACAGTTTTTAATTTCAAATAAAAAAAACTATTTTCCACACTGCTTCATCTATACTTTTCATTTACGCTAGCTAAATATCGAAAGTGGCCCAAGTCGGAAAATTGATCGACTTATTCCCGCTTCTTACTTACTGTGTTTTACCACCCTACGTATTATTAATAGTCACCTGGATTACATTATGATGACAAATTTCTCGGCATTTGGTGCCATGCAATTTAGTGTTCCTACAAGCTTTCCTCTCTGATCAGGCGGATCACCTCATACTCGGACTCGGACAATAAAAAAAGGGATCCTTGGTACTCTCAACACCTACTACGCGCTCGCGTTTGCAAAATGCACGCGCCGTTAGCGTTTTGTATTTGCCATTCAGGGAACATCTAGTTTGGGCGTTGGGCACGTTTGACCATCATAACTGCACTCCCATATTGCGGAGACGAAACAGTTGGAATTACAGCCCGTTTCAGGTAGATGTACAGCAGTGCAGTACTGTAAGGGGTAAGATGCCCAGTCGACATTGGGAACCGGGTCAAGAAGTTAAACAGCGTCATCGAAGACCGACGTACTTTATCTCTACTCTCGGCCGTTCGATACTACCAACTGCTGCTGCGGTACGGAATAGGCCCGCCAATAAGAAAGTTCTATTTGGAGTGAGCCTCAGATTCGTATTTGTTTCTCAAGGCCAGGTCACTTTCTTATTCATTCCGGATATTCGGAAAGGGCGACCCTTGCCTCCACGTTTCGGTGGCCGTGAGTGCTGTGGGAGTGTCACACGAAGACTGCAACCTGCAGCCACCAGCAACGAACTGCCAGGTAACAACAATGTGGAAACGAAGCACAATGTAGTCATTCGAGATACTTGTGCGTATTTCATTCATGCAGGCCATCAACCCGATCCGCACCGTCCCGAATACCTCCGCGCTGCCACTGAATTCAAACAATCCCTACTCGCCATAGTGTACAGTATACTAGGTACTGCTGTGGAGGACAGGGTACGTAGATACCGTCAATCTCCGATCACAAATGCCAATCATAAAGACACGTTAACCAACGTCCGGTCTATGAGACCCGCCATCACTGATGAACCTTCTTAATGGTTGATGTTGGAGCCATGAAGTCCGAACGCGCCAGGAAGAAAAGGGCCCTTCGGAGAAGGACCCGCACTCTCACAATGTATGTACGTTCTCTCCTTGCGAGACGCGAGGGAGGCGTTTGGAGGCACCTCCTTGCCACATATCACGAACGAAAACGTGCACATCAAGGCCTCGGCCAACCCCGTTCAAGGCGAAGACAAGGCCGACACCTACAACGGAAGCACCCTCCATATTGGCGTGGGCGATTACTGAACTCTAAACACAAGGAATTCACAATGGGGAAAAAGAAAGGCAACAAGTCGTACGCGGCAGCCGCAGCTTCGGCTGGCCGCCAAGCCACAGCGTCCGACCAGGGAGCGCCTTCCGGCTCTGCCTCGCCCAGCACCCCGCACCCTACGGAGACCCTGAGCACCCTGGCTCCGACGCAGGGAAGGGGAACCCCATCCACCCGCACCCCAGCCGCGCGCCCCGACCATTCCAAGTCGTTGAACAAATTCGCTGCGATCACGGAAGAAGATGAACTCCCCGATGGCGAATCGACGTCGGAACACGGCGAGGACGACGATCCCGAAACCGAGGAGGAAGAAGAGGAGCGGGAAGTCGTCAAGACGCCCCGGACCACTTGCGCGGAAGGCAACGGGCACCAGCTCGCTCGGGATGGAAGGAGCATGGTTGTGGGATCACCTCCAGGAACACGCCATGGCCGGAACGTCACCCCAGAAATGGGCTATCGACCTGGCGATGGGATCGTTTGGGGGAACTCCAGCTGATTACCTAAAGGTGTGACCCCGTGCGTTACTCTCAAATATGAGTTTGGAACCGTTGTCCCCAGAATCGCTGGAGACTAGCCCTAGCACCGCCAACGATGCATCCCCCGCTCTGGCCACGAGCAACCCGACTACAGTACTACGAGTAGCTCAACTGCTGCGACCCAGAGTACTACGAGTAGCTCAAGTGCGCGACCCAGGCCACTACGAGTAGCTCAACTGTGACCCCTGCTATTAGGGCCCGTCTTAACGAGATTGTTTTTCATGATAATCGAATAGTAAATAAAGAATTTGATTCGATTCGAATACAACTTCGTTAAAAAAAATGCCTTTGGGTCTTATCGAGGAAGAGCGCATTAAACAAAAACCGAATAACGCACAAGGGTAAACGAACACCAGAAGGCAACCAACGAGGCGAGCGACGGCCCGCGTCCTCCCCGGGGCGCCGCGGTTAGCGGCCGACTGTTTTTGCCGGCACCACCGAAGAGGCTATCGCTCTTGGAACATCTTGGGTGGCTGGCGCAGCCCCGAAGCCCCACGCAGGCTGCAGCGACGCGGATACAGCGATCGAGCTTCTGAGCAAAGTCGTGACCTGGTCGGTGCTCGTGTGGGTTGAGATACAAAGAGGGCGAAAAACTGGGTTGCGACGGCCTTGTAAATTTCTGAGGCGTCACGGATGGTCTACTCTGCGCTATGGGCCCTCGGACCTCGCGCCGCGGCTGCTCCGGTGGCCCTGTCTCTCGGGAATGGTGGATCGCACTTGTGAAGCAGTCGACAACACGGCTCAAGTTTGCGTGGATTCTTCGCTTTCAGGAACATGCCACGTCGAGTTGGACAAACTCCCGAAACCGAATAGTACGAAGAGCAAGGGCCCATCTTAACGGGGATCTCTATTTGGGAGTAAAAAAATAATTTCAATGAATTTTAATTTGATTTCGAAAAAAAAACGTGTTTGTGTCCTATCGGGGAACAGCGTCCCAGTTGTAAATAAAAAATATTTCTTGAAGAACGCGCCGCGTCACGCAACGCCCAGCAGACAAACAGCGACGAGCGTAGACGAGAGCGAAGGTTTGCGCTTCCGCGTGCGCGCCGCCGCCAGCCTCTTTCTCTTTTTGGTCGCGCAGGATAGGAAGCTATCACTCTCAGGGTGTCTTGGGTGGGCGGAGGAAGCCCTCACGCGCCACGTGCGGAACAGCAGCGGTTATGCAGCTATCGAGGTCCCGAGCGTATCCTCCGTTTTGTTGCTCGTTTGCTCGGTTTTCACGATTGTTGGCCGATCGAGCAGGCCGAAATCTTGGGATTGCGGCCGCCATGATTACTTTTGAGGCGCCACCGCCGGGGTACGATGTGCTATGGTGTGTGGGCGTGGGCGCGGCTATTGATCCGGTCACCTCTCGTTGAGGTTCGCGTTTTGTCGCCTCGATCGTGGTCGCCGAAGCGGCCTAGAATCGCCCCAGACTCCACCGAGGGTGTTGACCCACCATGAACATGCTACGTCAAGTCCGAGGAACTCCCAAATTCCAAATTGGAATTCGAAAAATTACACGAAAAAAAACCCAAAAGGCTTTTCGCTCAAATTCAATTTTTCTAATTTGCCTGCTTTGTCGTTCACTCTTCGGCCACTCAGGCGCAAATTAATTAAGAAAAAAAACAAAAAAAACAAACTGAAAAAAATAAAAATCGCCGTAAAGATGGGCCCTAAAAAAAGTCCCAAAAGACTTCTTGTCGAATTCGTTTTTTTTATTTAGTTCAAATCTAATGTCGTAATGCCTGCTTGGTGATTCACTTTCGACCAATCAGATGCAATTCAAATCAAACGATTTTGTTTTTTGGCGGAGTATCATGAAAAAAATGTTTATCGTTAAGATGGGCCCTTACGAATAGCACAAGCACCGCCGTGACTAACCCGGGTTTTACTACGAGTAGCTCGTTTGCGCCACGACTGACTGAATCGAATTTTTCGATGAAAGCATCCGATGTGCCAGTCTCTGTCCAGTTCACTGGTGGCCCCAGTGAAGGCATGCAATATATTATGCAAGAGTTCCGATCCCGAATAAGCTTGCACTCCTTAGATGATCACCAGAAGAGGTGATCGATTGACGAGCAATCAGACACCTGCATCTCTTGGTAAAGAAACTGCAGCAGGTAGCCTACAATACCTACTTTCGAAAACTCTAGAGTGGAGAACTTTTGGGTCATTTTGCAACCCTCAGGTCACAAAACGAAGACACAAAAAATCGATTTCCTATTGCTTGGAGCGAATGGGTGACGGCATTCACCAACCTTTTCCCCCCTGAAAACCGCGTACGATCACGTCACTACAGTGGGTTGAAGGCAAGTCAGTTGACGCATTCAGCCTGCGTGTAACACAAGCGTACGCGCGCATGCTGGCTGAATTTCAACGGACAGCCCCGACGAACACCACAGCGTATGAGCACGCATGGCACAAATCCATGGTTGAATCGTTTGAGAACGGTCTGCCCCCCCTACCTTCGCATCGAAATGATGCGCGAAGACGCGGCGCCATCGTAGCACCTCGAACACGTGCGAAAACCTCCGAAAGGAACGCAATACACGGCAACCCGACTGAACACCAGTCCACTACCTCTGCTATACACGGCTGCCGGAACAAAACCCTCCAGTTGCAGGCCACCCTGGCGGACACTGTGTCCGAAATAGAGGCACTGAAGAAACAAGTGTCAGCTCTGCAACATTCGCGGGGCCGTGCTGGCAACAGCCATGATGACAAGACGACTGGTCGAGACGGGTTCGAAAAATCGGCCCATCGCGACCGCTCGCTCGGTCGCGAGGGCGAAAACAATGGCTCAAAGCGCAAGGCGCCTTCCACCTCAACCGAAACCTCAGGCCGTCGGTCGGTCGACAACCCTGCAACTACATAGGTTGCCACCAGCCCTCCTCGCATTCACGCTCCGACTGCCGGTTCGAGGAGTCGGACAAGAAAAGGGGGATCACGGTGGTAAAGTCTGATGGACGACGGGGCCCATTCCGGGCCCTCTCGCCTGGTGGTGGTTGCCAACTAAAGGGTTCTCTAGCGGGAATCGTAGAACTGTCAACAGACAACGTCGACCGATTTGCAGCCGTAGCTATGCAAGTAGCCCAGTTTGGTAATAGGGAAAAACGGAGTCGCACGACGACGGCCGAACTTCAGGGGATGAGCAACCATAAGAAGAGAGCAGACAGTTCGAAGCAAACTAGAGCAGACCTAGGGGTACCAGACATAGGTTCCCAGGTAGCTTAATAGACCACCACAGCGAGAGCAATGTTAGGAACCCAGCGCAGGGTTCAAGGAAGTTCAAGGCATCACAAACGCACGATTTCTTCGACAGTAAGAAGCAAGTGTGTAGCTGAGGAAAGAGAGAAGCTGTATAAATGAGTTTTTCGCCTATAGCGCCACACACCTTGCATGTGTCCATGGTGTCCGAACATAATATACAAGAACGGTCGATAGGTGCGACGATGACTCGAAATGAAAGTCACTTTGCTGCTCTCCATGCACCATCTTTAAGTGGGTATCCAAAATACCCCTCTGCTCTGAAGGCCTCCTCAAAACGTGTACGCGTTCCAGCCAGAGTAAATCAGCGGCTAGTGGATGACATAACGGTCGAGACAGCCTCCGATATTCCATGCATTGCTGAAAAATTCGTGCGTGCTCACCCAACTCTGGACGAATATGAAATTCGTCAGATCCCACCCGGCGCGACCAATTTGAATAGCGCCGCCGATGGGTTTCCTCTTAAGATAGTAGGATATATCCGCGTCCTTCTCATGCTATTGATAATATACTTTACCTTTCCCGTAGAGGCCGTTGTATTGCCTTCCTTAGGCCCAGATAAAGTGTTGCTCGACAATAGCATCATGGGAGCCTTTGGTGCTGTATTTGATTGACACAGGGAAGATACACCCTTCAAAACATCTCAGATAAAAATAAAGCAACGCATCGCCATGTTCGCCCGTCTCAAGAAGACACTGACGCAACACAATGCTCAGAGGTACGACTGGCTGGAGATAATAGCCCGGTGCTTGTTTTTCTGAGTAAAAAATGCTGTATAACTCCGCAACCTGATGTATGTGGCAGTCGAGGTAGAAACAGCAAGCGCACCAGATGAAACAACGGCTGCGCAAATCGAACCGCTCGTTGTGACATGCGATGACGCGCAATCAACAGACGTACCCGACGCTTTCCACGAAATCGTCGTAGCGCCCACGGTATGTCAATGGTCATCAGTCAATAAAACCGCCACGGTTCAAATCGCAAACCCGTCCGGGGGACACGTCCACCTTGAACGAATAATGATTTTAGGTTGTATCTCGCCAGTAAAATCAGTCTTGGCCCAGAATGTCAACACCATCCACAATGGTAGCGCCAAATCGGACTCTGCTCGTGAAGAATTACGCACCGCATTGAAAGACTCATCCAACAACACCACCTTTTGGGGGACTGTTACAAGGATTACCCGGGGCTGGGTAATCAATCGATATTTTACCCCTCGTATAGCTCAGTAGGTAACTCCTTCACATTTGACGTCGTCCAGGTCACGGGTTCGAAGCTTCGAACGTTTCTTTTACAGAAACGTTTGCGCGTGCACACCTAAAAAACACATCTCCTTGGTTCCCCAGGTAATGGAACGAAGCGGGTAGGTCAGCCTACGGACGTATACGGTTCCGACGCCCCAAAGATTCCGCCGTTTAGAGGGGGGGAGAGCGTTATAAGGATTACCCGGGGCTGGGTAATCAATCGATCTTTTTCCCCTATAGCTCAGTAGGTAAAACACCTTCACAATATATATATATATATATATATTATTGTCTTTTTTCTGCCGTGGCACCACCTGCGGCAAAACCTTCCACGGCATCTTCCACGGCATACCACGGAACCTTCCACGCACCTCCACGGCTTACCATGAGCCTAACCCTAACCCAAACCCCAACCTAGGTAGGTGCTGTGAACATTGAGGTGCCGTGGGGGTTGCCATGGCATTCCATGGGGATACCCTGGAGTGCCGTGGGGGTTGCCGCGGGGGTTGCCATGGTACCACCCGTGGCATGCCACAGCACACCCTGCGGCGTGCCATGAAATCCTATGCGTCACCATGGATGGGGTGCCGTGGGGATGCCATGATATGCCATGGGTGATACCATGGTCATGCCACGCAAAATTCAATTCTTAATAGTAGTGTTGGACCCTGGTATTTTCACGATATACGCTATCGCCACAGGAACTATTAAATAGGAATGTGTACAATCGCGGAAGCTAACTTCCCCTTACAACAAGGAACACAATCTGTCGATCGATCAACGTATCGCACAAACCCGCGTGTACAACACACAACGCATAATAGAAAATTGTGTCAAACAGACGGAAAGAGACGGGATTGTTGAACAACACGCGAGACCATGGGGGTCAAGCGTAACCAACCATAGTTGCCAAACCTGACGGAACCCCTCGGTTCTGCGTGGACTATCGATCTACCATCAACAACAGTAATCTCGTGCGTAAGTCGTGGCCTATGCCTGACGTAAACGCACACATAGACACTGCAGCAGCAGTAGTAGCAGGCGCAAAATTAATTGCGGTGTGCAACGTACAAAATGCTTACCACCGAATTATGGTAGCAATAGGCTGATCAAGACAAAACCTTTTCGTGACGCAGAATGGTAACTGGGTCTTCAAAATACTCCCTTCTGGCATTGCCGATGCGCCTTTTCACTTCGCACAAAATATGTCATCAGCATTTATTTGCACACTTTGGACCCAGAAGTGGTCTCCTCGTCTACATGGACGACTGCATTTGTTGTTCTTTCACTCGGGAAAGCCACGTGTGACGCTAATAGAAGACATGACAATGTTCAAAGCTCTGGAAGTAGCAGGTCTAACCCTCACACCGACAAAGGTGCATTTTGGGCCTACAGAGGTGAAATATTTGGATATTGTATGCCGGTAGGGGTACAACGCACAGTTCTGCACTGCTGTACATACTTTAGTATATACCAGTACCTGGTACTAACTGTACATGTTCTATACAATGTATCATGTCAACAGCAGTATCGAGAAAGACAACAGACACATCAAGGCACAATGTATCGGTATGGGGAACATTGTGAGATAATAGCCTTCCCGATCTGCTCATGGCGCGTGGAGTCGGGTCCGCAACAGGGGCGTCTTGAAGCGGTGCGATATTCGCCTCGAGCAGTACTCATGCGCCTAGGGCTGCCTGCTTGTCTGTTGTAGCGTACAACAACTGTACTGGGAATACTGCTGTACTGTACCAGTATGTTGTATCAATAATTTTCAGCTGATCGTTTAATTTTTTTATGAAGAGTATTATTGTCGCTGCTGAAGAAGCGGTTCTGCTGTACTGCTGTACGGTAGCTGGCACGGGTTCTTATTGAACTCGAGATAAAGGCGAAAACTACACGTTTCTTAATGAACCTCGGACCGTATGTTGCTCTTTCCTATATTGCTCTTTCTTACCTCGGTCACCATACCCAGCTCTCTTTCTTAGGGATAGTTTTTTAGGTTCGGCCCAAAAGTGAGCTTTAGGTTCATCTTGGGTACTTTCATATTGGCCGGCCTACCAGGTATACTGCTGTTGTAGCCCCTGTTGCTGTTGCCACTGCTGTACCGACGACTCTGCGTATGCTTGCCCTGAATATACGTGCAGCTGTGCACCTGCCGTTGTATGTTACTAGGGAATATAAGGCCCTCCCGCCCCCACGGCGGTCGGGCCAGATTCCTGTAGATAATATAGGAGCTTAAAATAGGTGAGCCAGTAATACGTACATAGGAGGGACATTAATTGTGGCCCCGATCAGGGGTGCACGCGGATCTGAATCCCAGATACCCCACTACCCCCCCCCCCCCTATATTAGAGGAGAAAAAAAAAAAACTTTTTTTTTTCCCGTGTTTTTTGTTTGTCTCGCGCCTGCTGACGCTGCTCTATGTACGTGTGTCTAGCGTCTACGAGTACTTCGTACTGCTTGGCTTTGGGTGTACACTGGTGTACACAATAGTTTGTACAAGGTTTGTATGATATGCACAAGAATGTGTTGATACTGTCGGGAGGGTCGGAGTTGGGGAACCGCCACCACGCTCGTCACACCAGCCACTCGTAACAAGATTGATAAAAAAACTGCGTTGTGAAATATACCGGCGTGCGAACCTGGGTGGAAGGTGCACGTGCCGACAGTTGCGCGTACTATTAATAGAATAACACCACTGCCATCTTACACTACGGTGTCCACTACCCGGGTCTTCGAAAAAACAAAATCCGACACCACACCAGACTACCTCGATGTTGCTCCACGATATACTACAGTAGTACAAAGCTTGCGTCAAGGTCAATTGAAGCTGTCGTACCGTGTGCCGGTGATAATCCCCTAGCACGACAGTATCCCACGATCGTGCACAATAACCCGAGCGAAACATACTCAAGACAAATCTACGTACGTACCCGAATCAACCCAACTGACTCCACTGCCTCTTCGACGTGCAGCGCCGCCCGGTTCTGCTTACAGCGTAGGGCGTTGCTGCCCCTACCCCCCGACCCCCACGCCCGCAATCCTTATTCCCTACCCCATCGACTCCCCGACTGTCGTCCTCGTTGTTCCCCCCCCCCCTCTCTTCCTCCTTGTCCTCCTCCTCCTCCTCCTCCTCCTCCTCCTCTGCTTCGATGTTTCCTTCCTCTTCCTCCTCCTTGTCTTTTTTTGTTCGTCCTCCTCCTCCTCATCCACCCCCTCTTCGTCCTCTTCCTTTTCGTCTTCCCCGTCTTCTTCCTCGTCGCTCCCCTCGTCCTCCTTGTCGTCGCCCTCTTCCTCCTCGTCGTCCCCCTCTTCCTCCTCGTCGTCCACCTCGTCCTCCTCGTCGTCGTCGTCCTCCTCCTCCTCCTCCTCCTCTTCGTCCGACGCATCGATGTCGATGGGAACGCCGCTTGCTTGCTGTCGGGTTCCTTTTCCTCCCCTTCCACCCGATCTCTTGCGTGGTCGAAGCGTCACGCTGGCTCCTTTCTTGGGGCGCTTTCGCGACCTAATTGAATGCATCCTCTCCCTCACGTCTACTTTCTCTGACTCGCTCACGTCGTACTTGGCTCGGAACGCCAAAGCCACGGCATCGTTGGACCTCACGGCGACGGCCACGGCGTGTTCCATCCGCACGTGGTGGGCCATAGAGTACTTCCATACCCAACGGTCATCTTGGCAAAAACGGCACTTGAGGGGCACGTTAGTGCACGGCGAATGCTTGCTACCTTTCACCGCCGTTTTCAGCCTGAGCGTGACGGAGGCGTTTCGCTCGTCCGCCCTTGGAGCGAAAGTGCAGCTGGAGAACACGCTAGGCGCCTTTTTCCCCTTCGGGTGCACATGTACCCATGTCTTGCAGGCCCCCACACCCGCCACACCACAGAAGCCGCACGTGTCGCTCTCCTGCAAGGCCTGTGGAGTACACGCCGATTTTGTACACGCACGAACAACGCAGGTAAATCGAATCAGAACACGAATTGTGCAGATTTGTCATGGCTAGAGTTTTCAAGGCAGTGCGATACGCCTCGCGCAACAAAACACTACGCGTGGGTTTGCGTGGGTCAAGCGTGGGTACATACTTGTACGAAGAAGGCAGACAGGGCGCACCTTGGTCTCTTGAATGTGCCCCCCAACGTGCTGCCGCAGTTCCCGCACAACCATCGCCATTTTGCAAGCTGGACACTCGACCGTCCCAGCAGTAGAGGATGAGGGTACTTCCTCTGGTGTCGGAGCCACACCCGACGTGTAGGTTAAGTCAGCGTGCAGAGGAAGAGAGTCGACGGTGTGGGGAACCGTTCGCATGACAGGAGTTTCGTTAAACCCCTCCACGAGTCCCACGGTCTCAACCAGTACCTCCAGCTCTTGCTGCAGTGACGCTGCAACCAACCCTGAGCAGTGAACGGCGCTGCTGTGCCTGCTTCCTCGGCATCGACGGTGCTCATGCTCTCGGCCGTGTCCATGCTTTTTCTTCCCCAGAGTGTTCAGCTACAAGCAGAAACGCTGGGTGGTGTTGTATTGTCTAGCAGGCCTTGCGTACCCTCGGGAATGCGGGGACGATTCAATCTCATCCCCTGCTATTGGTGTATATAGGTTTTAGTATGGATTCGGATTATATAGGAAATAGTATGGTACTGCGCTTTATGGGTGGTCTGATTTCGTTTATATAGGATTTAGTGTGGTGTGCACCCCCATATATGCCGAAGGGTGCCTAAATAAAAACTTGACACCCCCCCCCCTATATTTGGTTTCCCAAAAATAAATTTTGGAGTGTGGTGTCGGATTTTTTTTTTTTCGTGCACCCCTGCCCCGATCTTTAAATTAATGGAAACCATTTTGTGAGTCACTTTATTATGTAGGACCTCAATAAGCGTTAAAATTATGAGTTGTGCAATATTTATTTGATGTGCTTGCTCCCTATCTGGAATCTCACAATGCAACTTTATTAGTTGTTGGTTGCAGCAGCACGATGAAATACAATTTGCGGGTATTACAATAAACGCACAGCAGAGGGACCACACTCGGAGTATCGATTGTTTCCGTATCGAGCAAATTTCGCTCTCTGAGTGCTGAGACTATTATTTAGGGTGCTTACGGCCTCACTCAACATTGCGAGTGACTGGGAGTGTGAGCAGTACTCAACTTCAAGCCTCGAAATACTGCCTGAATGTTGCGAGTAAGTGCGAGTGTGAGTAGTACTAAATATTATATATCCAAATGCCACGGGTGCAAGGAGCGCCCGCAGGATCGGACGCCGAGATATCCGAATGAACGGTCGTCAATATTATCACTTTAAACGAGAGGAAGAGTTGTGTTAAATCAAGGTGTCAGAGCAAAGATCAGACGACCGTGTAGGTAGGATAATGAAATGAAAACGATGTCGAACTTACTTAATCACAAACACGAGGATGATGGAGACGGCAACAGCAGTGGTAACGCGAAATGTAAATGCCGTACGAGACGTATCTGCACGAAGAACGGCTGTAATTTTGGTGGTCATCGACAGAAGAGTGTGCCGGATTGGGTCGTCCTGAGCAAAGGCCCAACGATGCTCGTAATATATCAATATGGGAAGGTGCAGATAGATGCTCCGAATACCTTGGAGTAAAGTAACGAGTATCGGAGATAAATTACTGCAGGTACTTCGTGTACTCGGAGTGTTTCAGGGCTCGATACTCCGGGATACTGCTCGTACTCGGAGTATTTCGGGTATGATCACTCTTAATACTGCTTGTACTCGAAATATTTTAGGGTTCGATACTCTGAAATACTGCTGTACTCCGAGTATTTTGGGGTTCATTACTCTCGAATACTCGTTGTACTGGAAGTATTTGGGGATGTTGTACTGCTCCTACTTTAAGTACTCGGAGTACTTGGGCATTTCGTACTGCAAAAATTTTAATACTCGGAGAAATTTTCAAGGTTTCGAGTAATACTCGGAGTACTTCAGGGTTTTATACTCCAATATACTCCGGGTTAGAGTATTACTCGGAGTAAAATGGAGATCCAATCCATGGACTCATATTTGGCACAAATAATGGAACCATTGATTATATCGAAATGTCTCGGAATTTGTATCGAAGCGAGGTCACTTCTTCCTTTCGCTCCCGAAACCTCGTAAGCTTTACGAATCGGTCGCGAAAATCTTGAGAGTATTGGAGGATGCCGCGAACCACGCGCTCGACACCGACCCTCTCGGCAGCCACGGCGGCGGTTACCGCGTCAGCCTCGGTCCCGGCGTTGCCCGTGGAGGCGCCGCGCCCTAACCCGAACAGGGCGTTGGCGGCCTGGGTGGACTCCTCCACGCCGCTGGAGCAGCTGCCTTGCTTCAAGCTGGGTGCGTTGGGAGCCGGTGCGGTGCTGGACCTCACCCGTGTCTTCCTGGCTACAGGCAGCAGCTGTGCGGCGGGTTCGCGGCACGAGGTTGCGTGCGCGCTCGGCGGGTTGGTGTCCAAGGTGTCCCCCCGCCCGGGCGCTGACACATGGCCCCAAGTTCTGGAGGCTGCGGAAAGGTTGGCTACCTCAGCTCGGGCCGGAACCTCACGTGCGTAGCGTGAGGCGGAAGCCACCAGGCTATTGGTGGGACACGTCGTGGACCTGCTCCGGCCCTCGGGTATCCTCCTGGAGTCCGAGCACTGTGTGCTGCTCAACGGAGCAGACGAGGAAGGGGCGGCCCTTCAGCCGGGAGTCGGAGCCGCCGGTGGAGCGGACTTGTCTGGGGCGGAAGGAGCTGTTCCAAGTGGGGCTCCGCAGGTTCATCCCACGGAACCTAGGAGTAAGGATGATCGGGAGCTGATAGGGCTAACAACATCCACGCAGCCCCCCGAGGTACGAGTGTGTTCGCCGTTTTCTCGCGTATACGAGGTTGGGTTGGTCTGGCACCGCGGTCCCCGCTGGCCGTAGATCAACAACATTATACGGGTGCAGGGCGAAAAAGACAAATTGGTATCGGAGATTGAGTACGTGGGGACACAGTTTGGTATCGAAGGTTGTGTGGGGTAGAGCGTACTTTGCTACGATCCCGCCATGCACTCTCACGGCCAATTGACGTGCGTGTGCGGAGGGTACTCGAGTTACCCGAGATGGTGGTATGTGCTCGTGCCCCTTGCTCCCTCTCGTTACGGCTGTTTCTGTCGTTGCACTGTTGTATTCTCTCGTTGAACGGTGGGGCGGAGGGTCTCCCTCGATACGGCTGCACTCTCCCGCGGGCACGGAGTACAGGATACTTCGGCTTTTTCCCGCTCGCCATGAGTACAGTACGAGGCCACGATGTGGTTTTGACGCCCTCCCGCGGGTACTGAATCCACGACACTTTTAAGTACAGGATACATTTGAAATTTTCTTTTCTTTTCTCGCTCGTACTGGCTACAGTACGAGGCCTGTATTCTCTCGTTGTACTGCTGTATTCTCTCGTTGAACGGTGGAGCGAAGGGCTACCTCGATACTGTTGCACGCTCCCGCTCGTACTGAGTACAGCATACCTTTGCATTTTCCCGCTCGTACTGACCACTGTACGAGGCCGCGATT
>JARUPZ010000892.1:0-27262 GCA_031213475.1 Nereocystis luetkeana | reverse complement strand
CCGTAGTTACTGGGACCAAATGTTGCTAGTAATAAAAAATGGTCAAATATATAGGTTAAGATGTACCAGGTATACCATGGGTCCCTCTTAACTATGGTCCCCCGTAATAGTACGTAGTATAAATGGGGCGAAAAAAAAGAAGAAAAATTAATTTGCAAAAGCCGACAAAAAAAAGAGAAAAAAAAAAAAAATCATCAACAACAGGTACCTACTCGTATCGTACCGGGGTGTGCGTACATGATATCATATGATAGGTACCTGGTATGATAACATGTACCAGGTACGTAATACTACGGGAGGGAACATACTACTCAAGTAGTAATAGTAACACCAGGTATTACGGGGGACCATAGTTAACAGGACCTATGGTACACATAAAAACCTACATGTTTAACCATTTTTACTAACAATATTTGGTCCTGTTAACTATGGCCCCCATAATAGTAATTGATCAGAACCAAAACATGGCGCGTGAACAGAGGGGGTTGCATGGCTTCTGGGTCCAATCGTGGGTCCTGATCACTATGGCGGGCCTCCCCCGTGCAAGTGGCAAATGTGTGCACACCAGGGTACCAAATCTGGGCGGAAATATAAGAACCGCTTGGTCTCCATGCTAGTGTCTAAACGCTCCTTCTCCGTTTCCGGCCAGAGCGGCATGTATTATGAGAAAAGGGGGAAAAAAAAACATTTTTTTTACCCACAAAGTGAAAGACCTTGAGACGACCGACCCAACAAGGACCAAAAAGGCAAAAAAACGCAGCAAAGAAAAGCAAGGGAACGGAACAAGGCCGTCGGGGGGAGCCCAGTCTTCGCCGAGGCGGGGCGGGAGCGGCCGGGGGGGGGAGGGGTACTTCGATAGGAGAGGGGGCGAAAGCAGAACGCCACTCAGGTAGAGTAGTTTTACCGGTCTCACCCCCCTCCCCCCCCCCCCCCCCCGCCGAAAATACTATTAATAGATGAATTACCAAAAAAGTTTCGCTTTACAAGTCGAGCTTTTTCGGTTGTTTCTATTTTTTTATTTTTGTGTCTATCCTCCGTCGGATTGGCAAAAAATAAAGGTCAAGGTCACCACACAACTTACTTTATTATTTTTTGGTTGTGCGTTTGTTACAACTCACGAAAAAAGAGCGTTTGACCCACCCAATCAAACCAAACCAAGCCCTATCCTATATCCTATCCCAGGCTATGAGACTACCACCCGAGCTCGGCCTCTCGCCGCCGCCGCGCGTTTTGGACCGTCTGGAAAAAAAAAAAAGGTGCGGAGCACCACGGTAGTTTATTTACCGTAGTTGGTGCCGGTATGTTTAGTGTGCCACCGAATGCGCCAAGCCTACGCACGTACTTGCCGCTAGGGTAGCCCACGGAACGCTTATTACTGCAAAGAGAAACACGACATGCACACACACACATTCTGGCGGTCGTTGCCGAAAAAAAGAAGGGGAAATCCCTTCCCCCTCCCGTCAACTGTGTCATCGCCGCCGAACAAAAAGCTGGCATCAATCTAACAATCAAAATCTGCCGTTTTTTCCTCCGTCCGTCTGTCCGTCCGTCCCCCCCCCCCCCCCCCTCCCCCCTCCGCCCCCCCCGCTGCCGCGCAAAAGTTGGCTTGGATGTACCAGGCATGCACCAAAACTAACTAAACACAAGAACGCATCCAATCGAAGAAGAGAAAGAGAGGGAGATAGAGAGAGAAAGAGAGACAGAGAGAAAGAGCGTGTCGGTTTGGCTCGGTCCTCTTTCTTCTAAAAAGCAACCACTACTGTACGTATGCACGCAGGCCATCTCCGGAGGAGTGGGGGTGGTCAGAGCGCTCCGAAGCAGAGCCGAACGTCGGTGGCATATCCGTCCATTGGGCGTGCCTCCGAGGATCGTACATACACAGGTGTGGGCAGGTACTATTAACTGCGCCTGCAGGTCCCCTCGGCGAACGAACCAACCAACCGACCAACCGACCAACCAACCAACCTATCGCATCATAAAATACACACCACTCTGCTCCAAAATATAAGAACCGGTTACAGCGTTGATAATTTTCCTCCGAACGGTCGTTATATCCGGAGACAAGAGCGGTGCATACATAGACGCAACAGCAGCAGCAGCAGCAGCAGCAGCAGCAGCAGCAGCAGCGCGGGAAGGGCCCTGCATCTGGTGCATGCCCCCTCATTGTCCCCCACGACCGCGTACTGTATCAGAGGTCGCTTCCATGATACGGTACATACATACAACGACATTTTTAGGGGTCCCCAGCACCGCTCGCGCACGCGGAAGACCGCAGATGGCATTCGAGGAAGGAGAAAAGAAACAGCGGGGTCTCTGTCTGAGCCATCAATCACAATCAGCAACCCACGCCTGCCCCGTCTCTTCGCCTTGTGTCACGCGCGCCCCACATTCCGTGGTACCCCCCCCCCCCCCCCATCCCCTCCCCTACCCTCCCCTCCAAGCAATGTCTGCCTGGTCGGTGAAAACCCGACATGCTCCTTCCCGGCAATGTAGGGATGCGAGGGTCTATGGTCATTCGACTACGGCCATGCGTGAGATCGAGTACATCTCTCCTATCGAGTACACCCCCCCCCCCCCCCCTCCCCTCCCCTCCCCTCCCCCCCTAACTATGGCCTGATTTGCACCGTCTCGCGCCTGAGCATCTATCTGCGAGCGCCGAGCGCCAACATACAATGCAGCAGGACCTCCGTGTAGTCTAGGTAACTATTAATAGTTTTTGGCGACTGCCAAGGGGAGGTACAGCTGCAGCAGTATCCATCCATGCCACGCGGGCGAGAAGACGGCACACCACATCAAACGAATGTCACTTGAAAAAAAAAAAAAAAAAAAAAAACTTTAGGGGAAAACCGCGGTCTGCATGCAGTCCCGTTTTGGAGACAAAATTGCTTGGAATTTGCGCGGGTTTATGTCGCCAGAACGGGACTGCAGACAGCAATTTTGCCCCAAAAGGGTCACGACTATGGTAGCTCATGACCTCGGCACCGGGAAGAGAGCGGAACCGCCGAGCGGTGCCCTCGACGGGAAAAAAGTTTATTTCCAGAGCCAACATCTTATTCGTTGCGATTATTTTATTGGTCATCTTACTCACCCCCCTGTCGAACAGGGGGGGGGGGGTTGTACTCGATAGGAGATATGTACTATTTTATCATGCATGGCCGTACGTAGTCGTATGACCATAGAGAGACCTTCGCATCCCTACAATGCCGGGACGGAGCATGGTTGGCGGGGGGGGGGGGGGGGGGGGGGGGGGGGGCGTACTCATTTGTTGCTTGCCTTAGTCATTTGATCATTGACCACGCATCCCTTTCGAGACGGAGCACCGTTCCTACTGCTAATAGAGACACTTCCAACAATTGGGCGCTCATTACGATGTTTCCATATTCTACATAGTTTTTTTTTGCTAATATTATCCCCTTCCTGTTTGGCCGCCTGTGGCCACCATCTATCTCCTAGGATAGCGATCGTTTTCTCGCTGCTATCTAGTGTTGTCAAACTCCTCCGTGTCACATTCGTCTATTTCCCTCATCTCCTCTTCTAACACATCCCGTTCCTCCTTGTATATTTTCACATTCTCCTACTGTGTGAGTTCTACTCTCTATTGCTTTGCCCCACGGGTACATCTGTGCCTCTATTTCCTCCTCCTCCCGGCTACTGGTATACCTCTTTCTTCTTTCTGGCAGGTCCAGGTCACCTACACGAAAGCGCAGCTTCAGCGTTTTCACGAAGTCCATTGGGCCGTGCAGATAAGTTTTCATTCCTATTCCTTCCCTCAATCCCCCGGATATCTCTAGATGTTTTTCCGATTCCACCTTGTTTCGGGGGGGGGGGACTCGATAGGAGAGATGTACTCGATATCATGCATGGCGGTAGTCGTATGGCGATCAGAGGGGATGACATAAATAACAATTGCTACGAGTACCAATCGTTAGTGTCCGAGTTGCAGATGCGAGGGAGGGAGTCACTCTCGCAGGACACTGGCGCAAGATGATTCCTACTGCTACTACTACTACTACTACTACTACTACTACTACTACTACTACCACTGCTACTACTACTACTGCTACTACTACTACTACTACTACTACCACTGCTACTACTACTACCACTGCTACTACTACCCGTACGTACTGCTTGCTGGGCACTGACGCTGACGCTCGTAGACGGGTGGCTAGCTGACTGATAACACCAGAGTAGCCATTCTTTTGGTGGCGATCATCAACATAACCAAGTCACAAAAGGGGTTGCTTAATGTAGGAGCAAACACACACCTGCCTGCCTGCCTCACGAAACATTTTTGACCCTGCTGGCCTAAAATAACTGACAGCTGGTAGCTCGACATGTTCGTCTCGGGAGGGGGGGTGTACTCGATAGGAGAGATGTACTCGATCTCATGCATGGCCGTAGTCGTATGGCCATAGACCCTCGCATCCCTACAATGCCGGGACGGAGCATGTCGGGTTTTCACTGACCAGGCAGACATTGCCTGCACCAAGCGCGAAGCGCCGTGAGGTGTCTGGCTCGATATCATGCATGGCCGTAGTCGTATGACCATAGAGAGACCCCTCGCATCCCTACCATGTCGGGATCGGAGCACGTCGGGTTTTCACCGACCAGGCAGACATCGCTACAAGCACCAAGCGCGAAGCGCCGTAAGGTATTCGGCGAGTCGCATGAAGAAGGGTGAAGAGGGGGGGAGGGGGAGCAGATCCAACGAAGTCAACACTCGCACGCTCACCGCGTGGGCCTCGGGGCCGTCAAACCATTTTACTAATAGTACCGCAAAAACTATCCCACTATATATACGTATGTATATGTATATGTATATGTTGTTGTTTTCACATTAAATCGTCCTTTCTACCCAGCTTCATCAGCACACCCAGTGTCCGTCCTGATTCCTTATCCTAGAGAGATACTGATTCTGTGGTCATAGACTGTGAGACCGAGGAAGACCAAAAAATAAAAAATAACCGCAAACTCAAGGAGTGTCAAGCAAGTGAATTGCCAGCGTACCGGGTACGACAACAACAACACAAGCAAGACCAGAAGGATGAGAACAAAAAGACACTGAAACCAAAACCAAAAATCTGAAATGAAACAGAATACAAACGACGCAAGGACTTCAGGATGGCAGCCAGATATGTACCAAACAAATGAACCCTTTTTTTGCACACCCGCTGCGATTTCTCTTCCGCCCGCGGGTCTTTTCTCGCATTCTCGGCCGCGAGACATACAGGGGAGGCTCTACACCCCGGCGCAGGTCTGGGTCACCACCGGGGCTCCGTGGCGCGTGCTCTGGGCGTTCAAAGTCACGAAATCTGGCGATAAGCCGCGGGGAGGCCCTTCCGCCCAGCTATTGATAGAGCCAAGCAGGACGATGGAACTCCAACAATTTCATATTTTGCTCCCCGGGCTGCTGCATAAAAATATCAAGTCGTGTATCACGCTGCTGTCCCTCACGCTCTCTGCTATGCAGCAGCCACGGAGAAAAAAACAAGCGCACATCCAAGCCCCCCTTTTCGAGACGGCCACGGACGGTACATTTCGTGGGCGTGCATGCGTGTATCATCACGTTTTCCTGTCGACCTTCCTAGGAAGTAGGAACGAACGCATGACGTTATCTAAAAAAAGCGCACAGAGTAATTGCACGGTGCGCAGGGGGAGGGGGGGGGGGGGGGGGGGGGGGGCAGGGCGACGACACCAACCCACACTTCCTCCGAAGTCCAAAAGCGAGCGACAACGTACTCACGGTACACACGATACCGACAGCAGCAGCGGTACAGCTTTACACGTTGGCTTCTGTGGCAGGCACGGTGTTTTTGCGTCAAGCCTATACGAGCGTGTGTGCAGTGTTCACCAGGCCAGGAGGTACATGCATGCGACTATTACGGGGGACCAGAGTACATAGGACCAAATATTGTCACTAAAAAAAAGCGAAATATATAGGTTTTTGGGTGTACCGTAGGTTCTATTTACTATGGCCCCCCGTAAATATGTTGTTCACATTTTCAAGTACGTTTGAAAAAAAATAATAATAGACACACGTCGTCGGAGCTCATCCTGTCACACTGGAGTAAGCACCAGGGGCACACAGCAGTGCTCGGAGTCGATAGGGACGCCTGGTGCTGATGATGCTCCCCCTCTTCAACTTGCAGCCCCGGGATCTCAAGTCAGCCACACCCCGGAGGAGAGCATTGTACCCACGTACAGCGCTCCCAAGTAGTTTTTAGGCCGAAACAACTAGGGGTGTAGGTAGTTAGTTACCGGTAGTTGACTGTAGTTGCAAAAAGGGAAAACAGAACAAAACAAAACAAAAGATGTCCTCGCCTCTTCCCTTCGTTCTCCTCTGTCGCTCGGGGAAACTCCAGAAAAAAAAAAAACTACGCATGCACGCACGTACATTCGTAACACGGCCTCAACTATCGTATTCTGCAGCAAAGAAAAAAAAAACACACACACAGTCTGTTCGTCGGTGTGTTTGTTTTTCGCCCTTCTGATTTGGGGGATGACAATGACAAAAATAAAGAAATAAAAATGTCGCGCCGCGCCAGCTCAAAAGACAGAGGAAAAAAACCCAAAAGCAGGAAAAAATACGCTTACTGCCCCCCCCCCCCCCCCCCCCCGCCCCCGCACAAGTGTCAGTATTGCTGGGATGCAGCTCCAAAATGGATCCCATTTTTTTTGTTGGTTCCGTCAAGATTAGAAACTTTCCAAGTTCGCCCGTAATAAAAATAGGTAAACCCGCGCTCTCACCCGCCAGCGCCGGAGGGATGGCGTCTTGCTGGACCTTGGTCATCGTCTCGTAGCACAGCACCTGCGCGATGGCCCTCTGGGTTGGCGCCGACAGAGGGAGCTCCGCGAACCTCGCTCGGGTCATCTGGCTCATGGTCGTCGACGACGTCCTAGAGTTCGGGTTAGCCTTGGCGCCCACCGCCGCCGGCGCCGCCGCCAACGCTCTGGCAGGCTGCTGCTGCTGCTGCTGCAGATGCTGCTGCTGCTGTAGCTGTTGCTGCTGTAGCTGTTGCTGCTGCTGTTGTTGTAGCTGCTGCTGCTGCAGGTAAGGAGGCATGGGCGGCATGCCGTTCGCCGGCGCTTGGTTCATCATCCCCGCCCCTCCGGCCGGAGGCGGTAGCCCCCGCGCACCGTAGAGCTGGCCGCCGCCGGCGCCGGCGCCACCACCACCACCACCGCTGTTATTGTTGATGTTGGTGAAGTTTCCGGGTGCACCGGTGTTCATGGGGGTGGCACTGTTACCCGGCGCGCCGCCGCCACCACCGCGTCCTCCACGGCCACCTCTACGTCGCCTTTTGGTTTCTCCCCGGCCGCCGCCGCCGCCGCCGTTACCGCCGCCACCGTTACCACCTCCACCGCCGCTGCCACCGCCGCCGCCACCTGGGGGATAAAGAAAACAAAAATGTCGATGCTGTTGTCGTCTCGTGCTCTAACGAACAGTGGTATTTACCACCACGGTGCCAGGTATTAAACCACCACTCCCAAATCCTATCAAATACGTACTGTTTGTATCCCTTTTCGAAACTTCAGAGGAACAAACACACAAAAAATGTTATTGCCGAAACAAAATGAGGACCACAAAACACACACGGAGAGAGGAGGGCTGGTGCTTTGCTAAAGGGAGATCATCTACTAATAACTAATGTCCGAACTACTGTAGCTCTGTATACCCGGTGTACGTATAAATAAAATACAACGATGAAATGCGTCTGTATACCCCGGTGTACGTATAAATAATGTACCAACGATGCAATGCGTTGTCATTACAGTTACGGCTGCTACTACTAAGATTGGATCATAGATACAATGCAAGCATAATTAGCGCTGTGAACCGGAGCGGAAGTTCGATTGAACAGAAAAACGATATCCGGCGAAAAATAAGCCGATTCATCGTTCCCTCCCCCCCAAAAAAACAGCCCGCCGGAATTCCGATTGAAGTCGGCGAGCGAAGCGAGCCCTTACCCCCCCCCCCCCCCCAGCTGGGGGCCAATACAGCCGGTAAAACATGTTAACATTAATCGGTAACACAGTCGTCGTGTCCCTTTTCCGATTCCATCGTCGATTGAATCGGATGCATCGGCTGCTGTTGACAATTAATGTGGAGTTACAAGGTTCCCCTTTGGGGTGTGGTGTGGTGTGGTGTGGTGTGGTCGACTCGAAGTCCCGAGGGTGTCGGGGGGTCGAAGGGGGGGGGGGAAACACCATCAGGCGTTCCTAAGTTACAAGTATGTGCATGACGAGATAGGTTCGAAGAGGTGTGTTTGTACGACTTATTACGGAGGACCTTATTGAATAGGAACCTACGGTACACACGAAAACTTCTATATTTCGCTATTTTTACCATCAATTATTGGTCCTATTCAATACGGTCCCCCGTAAATAGAAACAACGGGACGTGGAAAATGATGTACTGCTGCTGCTGCTGCTGCTGTGGTGACGAGTTCACAGACTCCTCTGGTGGAGAACACACAAATCATGCAACGCCATTTTTTTCACGACGTTTTTGGGACTCGTTGATATCTACGTTGTAAACGACTCAGTTGCCAAGACTACAACCACTACGGGGAAACATATTACTACTATTACGGGGGACCATAGTTAACAGGACCTATGGTATACATAAAAACCTATATGTTTAACCATTTTTACTAACAATATTTGGTCCTGTTAACTATGGTTCCCCGTAATATTAATGATAGCAATCAGACCGAAATATTGGTGGTGTCATCAAGAGAGTAGGGGGAGGGCCTACGGTTTTGGAGTCCATCATGGCTTCTGATTGCTGTAAGCCCCTCACGATACAGCAGTATAGTGGTCCCTCGATAGTGCCGGTCGCCCGCTTTTAGTGTCTGTGGAATGAATCGCTTGGCACAGAGGGGGGTTCACTAGCAGTGTGGTATTGATAGTGTGCGGAGTAACTAGTGCCGGTTGGCGCTATGTATAGTGCCGGTATTGTTGGCTGGCGCATATCATAACGGCACTATATGGAGGGACCATTACCGTTAAGTACGACGCAAATGGCTTGTGACGGCATGCGTGCAGAGTGGCACTACTGGTGCGACTGCTTCATTTCAAGGCTCTCGCAATTCCGCCTTTTATCTGGTCGCTAAACCAGAGGGTTCCAGAAGGGTTGTAACGCCGGTATGACCGGGAATATAGAAACCGTCTAATATCAATATCAGCGTCCAAACGAGGCTTGTATTTACGGCCAGAGTGGTGCAAGCTACAAATACAAAAGACACCAAATATCACACCGGTATCGTATAATAAGTATACACAATATCATATCACACACTGGTGTATCTGTACATACGTACGTAACTGCTGCTGCTTACAAACACGATGCGAGTGTCATATTTCATGATATTTACGCTATTCGAGCGACAGGAGACAGGAGGCGGGCACGTCCCTCCGACGGATGAATCGGTCCACGTCCGGAGATGCTGAGTAGATGCTCTTTACATGCTCATCTTGAGTCGAGATACTATTCAACCCTCTCGGGCTGCAGATAGAACATACCTGGTATGCGGAGGACAGTTTTCAGGGAAAGGTTCGCAGAATGGTCGTCGCACATGCCCCCGTGGAAGATAGACGCACCGGAAGAGTTATCATTACGAGAGTTATCATTACGAGAGTAGGGAGCCCATACATAGGACGAAACAAAAAAAAACGGAGTGATGGCGATTTCAGCGACGGGCAACTGCGTGGGTCAAGGGGGTGATTGATCGATACCGATATCAATTGGTGTCCGCGTTACAATGGAAGGAGGCGTACGGCACAGGGGTGCAACGTGACCCTATAAGCCCGTTTTGCTGGGCTCTCACACGTCTACGTTCGATATAAATATGTATATACTTGGTATATAATACAACTCTGTCCCTACTAATGAGGACCGGTTGTATACTATAATAATATTAATTCAAAACGGCCCTAATAGGTAAAGACAGACTGGTTTATATATATTCTTCGTATATACCTGGTATATACTAGGTATATGTAACATCCAAGTTATCATTGTATGGTCGCTATGTCGGGGTCCCAGACAGCGTAAACAGTGGACTATTAATAGTAATTAGGGCTGTTGAGTTGGCGGGTAAGAAGAAGAAGTCGCCGACTCGTAGTTTATTACTGCTGTAGTTGGCCAGGTCAACACCTGGTACATACAGGGCGGTACTGTTAATATTAATAGGTAGGTGCGCAAAAAGTACAATATTTGGTTCGCGGTTCATCGTTTGCGGAGGAGTCCTGCGTCTCTGAACATATATGATATATATATATATATTTTAATCATCACTTTTACTTTCCAGCCTAACTCGTAGGAGGTTTTAACCCTCAGCGATCTTCTGAACAAGCCGTGGTCACAGGTGTCGTCCCTTCTCCCCCCCGGTACGTGCCTTCATTTTTTTGTCGCGCATAGGGCTCAGCATTCCCACTGCTCGTCGATTTTCATCGAATATATATCTGACTGGCGCTTTCGTAGCTCGACTTACTGTAGGCCGATGACAATGGGAACGAGAAGTTTCAAAAACTTTCTTCAGAAAGAATATTGCTCCCCAGAAACAGCTGGAGGTATTCTCGTACCGCCGCTGCGGGGAAAAAGGGGACAAGATGTTTAGATTGTATTTTTTTTTTCACAGGGCTGCAGGGCGGCGCAATGTGTTTTTTATCGTTGTAAATGGTCAATACGCCGACGAAAATCAGCTCGTGCGACGATAGACCTTCCTTCCATCTCGACACAGACTCTCTCAGCCCACGGCCAACCCAATTTGATGTCGGGCAAGACCAACGAGTGTACCTGGTAGATGACGGCCTCGAAGATATTAGGTGAGTGCATAGTCTAGGGGGCGAGAGCTTGCCGGCGGCGTCCTACGCTTTTCTCCCAAACGTGAAAAAACCCCCCACTGTTTTCCGCCCTTCAAGACGGATCGAGATTTTTGTCATCTGTTTTCTGCACACCAGCGGCTGATTCTTTTCCGTCATGCGCGTGGCCAGCGCCCGCCACATATCACCGGCCATTGTGTAAACATAATGACCTTAGGGTGGCTCCGAGCCCCCACAACGAGCGCACCCCGTTCAGAGGTCATGACGGAGTCGTTTGTTTTGACGATCGATGTCTATCGAGGACTCGGGATGTCGCCGCTTCATACTGAAACATCTGCCTGCCTGTGAGTTTTTCTGAAGCCGATCTTGGCCGAACATCTGACTCAGAATTGTTTTTTTTTTCCGTTTTTTTTCAAAAGTTTGAAATTTTTCGTTTGAAGAATAGTCCTCATGTTTACAAGCTGAGAAAACCTGAGGGGTGTCTGTGAAGTTCAAACTTTTCATGGAAACTTTGCGTTTCCATTGTCGTAGGTCTTGCATTGCGTGCGTTTGGTATTGAGAAACTACTGCTGGTACACCATACAACACGCAAGATAACAGACCCCCTGCTGGGATGATTTTCAGAGCCGATTGTTTTCCAAACCCAGCTGGGCGAACGAACCAAACTGAAAATGGCCGCTTTATATAGTAAGATCTCGTCGAGATCTGCCCCCATAGACGCCTCGCTCGGCGTTTCAACTCTCCAGGTTTGTCGAGAAAATCAGTTTTGAACTCCGTTAGAGGGGGTGTGTTACCTTACCACACGTGTGATAGCGGTATACAAGCGCGTACACACGAAGTCTCAGCCAATTGAGGATTACAAACAGGGGTTGGCTTACTTTGCCGCTCAGCAAATACAATAAATATATAGCCGTGAAGGCCCCAACCAGGGCGGCGTGCCTTTGCTCAAAAGCCCCGCGAAATACCGATCGATAGAAAAAATGCACGAAGAAAGCGTCGCCTTCTGTTCGTAGTAGCTATCGCCTGCACGAAATAAAAAAAACACCGGTACGTATGTATGTATTGGTAAATATGTACGCACCTGGTTACAGCAGCAGCAGTAGCAGAATTAGGGTCACATATAAATGTGTGCCTGCTGACTGCTGCCCGTGGCACAAGGACGTTGACGTCGCGAGACTTTTTGATTCGTTCGTTCCGTTCTCCCAACGAAAGTTGGAGTTGATACTTGGGTGGCGGAGAGCTTTTCGATCGATACTGCTTTAACAGTACTGTCTGTTTGCTGTATAGACTACGACGTACTGCTTGTGACCAGAATTTGTGTACCAGGTATTCATTCAGTCCACGTGTGTATGTGACAAGAGTTGGAGAGGAGATGCCGTAACGTCGCAACTTGCAAGCCGCCTCCTGCGAAGGTGACCGTCGGCTTAAAAGAGCAAATGCGTACCTGGTGTATATATACCTCGCAAGTACATAAAACATCCCGGTATAGAAGTATCAGCGTACATAAAACGACATAATCGCCGCTTCTGCTGCCTGTCTGTCTTGTCTTGCCTGTCGTCTGTCTATTACTCGTACGCATGGTGTCATGCTAAACAGCGGCATCTCGTACGACAGCGCGGAGAGTTGTTACCGGGTACCTGGTACGTACGTATCTACGTAAGCGTTTGAGCAGGGTCGTGGAGAGAGGGGGCGTTTCCGACGACGGCGTCGCACACGGACGAGATGCGCGTGGGGTACTACTGTGATGCCACCTCGACGCGATGGGGGCTTTCTGGGAGGGAAAGGAGAAGAGCAGAGCAGAGAGCATCATCACCAACTTGTTCTTCTCATGAATGTGGCATGCCTTCCGCAAGACCTGAACTCTTTACTCTGTACACCACCCGTCGATGCTGGTGCTGCTGTGCTGTACCAGTACGTACGAGGATGTACACACTGGTGTCAATCAGTTCAAAGCGTTCCATCGTCGTGTCATATACCAGGGTATCGTGCATATCATACCCTCCTGTGTCAGTAGAGTACGAGTATCAGGCGGAACAAGCGCGACCATCATCAGGTTGCAGGTTGTCAATTTTTCAGATTTTGCACTTTTCGGCGACGGGCAGCCAGAAAAAGAAGAATAACGCAGCCTCTGGTCATGGAGTAAGGGGTGGGAGAAACGGGGGCGCAGCGGGCAGATGTGCTGCGGCCGTCATCCCGCTAGACCATAAGGATCGTCACGACCGGTTCTGATGATCCAACCTTGATATTATCTTCACAGAAAAAAAAGTTTACGGGTGGACCGCAGGTGTACGTGGTGGATTGCCTTGAATACACCAGGCCAAATTTAAGAAGCTTTTGGGATTTTCAAGTCGCCGTGATTCCGCGTGTGTGACTCACCTCTGCTTGTGTTCCCTCCCGCGCCTCCCCCACCGGTTCCTCCTAGTCCAGACATATCTTGGGCTGTGGTGGTAGGTAGAGAAGCTGGTGATCTGTCAGCGGATTCGAGCTCGAGCGTGTTCAGTCAACGCCCTAAAACCCCCGTATCCATAACGCCACCACATTTGTGGTAGAAACCTACCTTTTCGATTGTTCGTTCCTCCGCGCTGCGCCGTAGAGGCCGCTAACCGCCGTCGCTCGCGATCAACGAACGAAAGCGCTTACCCGCTCCACTCGTGCAACATGCGGCTACTGCTCGTGGGTTATGCAGCTCTTTTAGCAGCAAGGAACGGCCCCGCTCCTGCGCTGGCGGCACCGATGGCCGAGTACTTCTCACGGGCGGACGTCGATGCCTATGTGGAAGCCGCCGTCCGGACGCTTGGGGACTCCGAATCCACGACAGCGGATAGGGACTACGCGGTTAGACTACTTGGAGTGCTAGGCAATCCCTCCGTAGCTTCGGGGTACAAGTCCTCGGCATGCTCGATCGCCGCGGTGGGGTTGTTGAGCGGAGATCTGGAGCAGATCCACCACGGCATCAGCTTGGCGAGCGGGGTCGGGAGTTGCACGAATGCGAAAACATCGACCGCAAGCGAGGAGGTCCGCGCGGCTATGCAGGTAGGTGCGAGAGAGAAGCAGGCGGGCTTCAGGGGCATCGATGCACTGAGGGGTGCCGGGGTGTGGCCGTTCTTGCTGTCGTTTTTGGTGCTGTTGTTGTTGCTGCTGTTGCTGTTGTTGATATTGCGTTTTTGTTGTTGTTGCTGCTGCTGCTGCTGCTACTGCTGTTATTTTTGCTACTGCTGCTGCTGCGGCTCCTTCCTCTCGGTGTTCCGGTTGTGCGTCGTGCTGCGCCGTGTTCGCCGTTCGCCCAGCAGGTAGCAGCGCGCAGCGGCGCAGCGGCAGCATTACGAGCGGGGGTGTTTTCTCTTTGCGCACGTTTCAGACGATGATCAGTCGCCACCAGCTATATATTGCATCATGTGCTGCTGTACCGTACGTTGTACATACGTTACGACTGCAGACATACCTGGTACCTTGTGGTAGATACGAATGGTGCAGGCATTCATCGATATATCTGCAGCAGCTGCAGGTACGGCGGTAACTAACATCTGGCCATCTGGTGCGCTGTATGCTGTACCTGGTATGATACACCATCTCACCAGCTATTGCATCATGTGCTGCTCTACCGTACGTGTACATACGTTACGACTGCAGACATACCTGGTACCTTGTGGTAGATACGAATGGTGTAGGCATTCATCGATCCGATATCTGCAGCAGCTGCAGGTATGGCGGTAACTACCATCTGGCCATCTGGTGCGCTGTATGCTGTATGATACCATCTCGCCACCAGTACGCTTGTGCAGTATTTACGAGCACGAGGCATTTGTCCCATTGTTGCCCTCACAAACCACCGGCACCACAGCGACAGCCAAGGCGGGACCTCAGAAGCACTCGTGCCTCGCATCAACACATATCATTTGTATCACGACAGCAGTTATATACTGGTATTAATATTAAATAGTCGCTCACATAGTCCTGGCTCCTGGCCGTCTGCACTCGTTCGCATTCCGTCTCACGACTCGCGACTCACGACTCTCCACACACGGCAGTAAAATTACGAAGTCACACAGGGTACGCACGTGCTGCAGCTCGCTAGCCTAACAGGGTACGCTCGCAGCTAGCCTACACAGGCTACGTTACGTACCCTGAAGCTTAGGAGTCGGCCCGTTCCGCAGGATGTGTCCTGTCTTCGAATGGAAAGTACAGCAGTATCGTATGGATGGAGTACGGATGTCTCCATGATGTATGGAGCTCTATCAATTTACGACACCGCTTTTGAGTAAACTCGTGCAGTGTACAGCACAACTGACTGCTGCGTGATGGCCGAGCCTTGGCCTTCCGACCGGCCGTTTAAAAGAAAAAAGAAGCAGAAACGCCGCCGAAACACGCGGCACGTTGGGGTCGGGTTGGGTCCGACGTGTGTGTTGTCTTCACATTGAGCCGTTCTTTCTACCCTAACAGCACCAGCACACTCAACTGTCCGTCCTGGTTCCTTGTCCTAGCGAGACACTATTACGGGAGACCGTATTAAGTAGGACCTACGGTGCACACAAACACCTGTATATTTCGCTATTTTTCCTAACAATATTTGGTCCTATTTACTATGGCCCCCCGTAGTATCAACCTGGTAGCAGACTGAGAACAGAGAAGAACGCAGAACGAAAAGAATCGCCAATGAATGGGTGAAGCAAGCTGAACGCCAACGTACCGGGTTCGAGTACACAACACGAGCCAGACGTGCAAGATAGAAATTCACCGAAAAGGTGTTGCACGAGCTACGCAGAAGGTGGTGTTGTACATGGGAGTACCCGTAACTATACGAAGTCGCTTATGAACATGTGTTGTACGTTCGTGGGCGTTTCTGGTAGATTAATGTCCGCCGTTCTTCAGTGACACCGGGCAGGCCGGGCCGTCCGTTTACGTAGCGCGCGGCTGTGTGCTGTTCCCTGGTTATCTTTGTATATTGTCCGTATTTACGTTTTGAGCTGTTCACCCTTTTGAGGCTTGCGATGGATAGCGTGACTATTACGGGGGAACATATTAAATAGGACCTACGGTAGACACAAAAACCTTCATATTTCGCTATTTCTACTCACAATGTTCGGTCCTATTTACTATGGCCCCCCGTAACAGCATGAAGTCAGTAAGACGAATATTGTGCAGCGCAGGCGTTTCGCAGCAGCCCGGGCTGCTAACGTAGATAGGGGATGGTAAAAGCAGTTCCCCGCGCTGCAATGCAAGGAGTTCTGTAACTCGCTGTTAAGTCATATGTAGCGCTCCATGTACACAGCCCACCCTATACGGCTGGTGGTGAGAAAACAGTTTTCCTTTTGCTTGGTCGTTCGCTGCACCTTGACCATAAGAGGATTAGTTTATCTCTGCGCGTTAGCATCCAATCCAGCACGTCTGTGCATGGTATCGCCTTGCTATTATTTCTGGCCTGAAAGGTAGGGAGATGCCGGTGGTATTTTACCAAGTTGCGCGTGGGTCACGCTGCTGCTGCTGTTTGTAGAGCCTGCAATCAGGTCACAAGTAAAATATATGTTTTGATGCATGCTCACAACAGCAGTACTGCTCACTCTATCCTGCCAATCGGTTGGCCGCAACGCCGCCGTCGTCGTCTGCACGACTACTGCCTCTTGCGGATGACTATGCGAAACCACCCACCCACCCACCTACCTACCTACCTACCCACCCACCTACCCACCTACCCACCCACCTACCCACCCACCCACCCACCGACCCACCCACCGACCCACCCACCTGCCTACCACCTACCTACCCACCCACCTACCCACCCACCTACCCACCTACCCACCCACCTACCCACCTACCCACCCACCGACCCACATCCACCTACCCACCCACCTACCCGCCCACCCACACACCCACCTACCCACCTACCCACCCACCCACCCATTTCACGCACCCATCCACCCACCCATCCACCCACCCACCCACCCACACCCGCACAGCCACACCCACACACCCACACACTCACGCACCCAGCTGATAGGTGCCGCAACGCGCCCGACGCACTTGCTTGACGTCCTATGAATACTGGTGGCACCCTACTGTACAGTACATAATGTGATCGGTATCATACACCTGTAGTAGACGTTTGCGATGGCGTTGGTCTTACTCTGTGTCCCCGTACTCCGTGACCATGGTACCTGTACTACTGTCTGCAGTCTCTCCCTAGGATGATGAGCCAGGACGTACGTACGGAAACTGGATGTGCTCATGATGTCGGCATATAAAGCGATGAACGATTTTAATTCACGTGGAGACGTCACACGCAAGTGGGATACAATAATCACTGCTTGTTTTCGCCTCTGGATGCGCGAAGAAGCCCATGCCGTTGGGTACGCAAAATAAATAACGGTTTTAATGTCGAGGCATCAACACAGTACACTGGCAGTAGTTATACCACTGCTCCTCGCCACGAAGGTACCATGTTTTAACACTCCCTGAGTTCCACACCAATCAGGCGTTGTTCCCCTCATCTGCGGGATACATGCACACTTTAAGAACTTATGCCAAACCCGTATATACAGTACGCGCGATCGAAATATCACATCACAACACAACTCGCAATGGTGAAGTTTCGACGAAATCCTTGATCTCGCAGCTGTTGTTTTAAGAAAAAGAAATATAATTTATTGTATATATTTAAACGCCGAGCAAATATGCTGCACGCCCTCCCCTCCCTTTATCGTGCGGCGGCAGGGGAGACACGACCTCAAGAGCCTCTACCACGCCACGCTTGCGGCTCCTCTCTTGGGTGTAGATCAGAGCACGGGGGGGGTCCTCGACAAGGTCCTCGACCTGGTGAAGCAGGACGGTTCCGTCAGGTGCGCTGGTGTGACCGGGGTGGGTCGAAGCAGGGCGGGGATCGGGCGGTGGTGTCCGCCGCCGCCGCCGCCGCCGCCGCAGCAGAGAAGCAGAGAAGCAGGAGCAGCAGCAGGCAGCGCGGTTGTGTTGTCGCCATCCTCAACTTTCTTTTGCGTACGCCCCTGTCTGTGTTGTGTTATCGAGAAGGATGTTTTGTTTGTTTTTTTCAAGGCCGAGGGAGCGAAGCGAGCGACCAAGGCTTCAATAGGGATATACCCGTATTCTGATAGCAGGTAGTTTACGCACACAGGAATACAGTAGTAAGTGTGGCAACAGAGCTAAGCCTTGTTGTGTGCTCTGTTTGGAGGAGCGACGTTTGCGGTGCGGTGCGATGCGGTGTGGTGTGGTCCGTCCTTTTCTTCGTGGGGAATGCTGCAACGCCCGCCCGCCCCGGTCCGTCTTGAAAGGGATGCGTGATCAATGGTCAAATGTCTAAGGCAAGCAAAAACCGAGTACCCCCGCCCCCCCCCCCCCATGCTCCGTCTCGAAAGGGATGCGTGATCAATGGTCAAATGTCTAAGGCAAGCAAAAAACGACCCCCCCCCCCCCCCCCGTCTCTCCCTCCCCGCCCTCCTGTCCTTCTTTTTCTCCGTCTCCCCCCCCCCCCCCCCCTCCCCTGCTCCTACCGCCTCCGCGCGTCGTTTAAAAAGGGGCCACCCCGATGGTCTGGTGGAGGACGGAAACGCTTTCATGGCGGCGGGGCTGTTGGCTGCTCTGGTGCCCTTGGCGGAGGGTGTTGCCCAAACCATCGCGCTCCGCACGGTGGAAACGCTCAAGGATAGCGTGCTCGCCTCGGAGCCTAGCCTCCTGGTGCAGCTGAACCGGGCACACGGGTCTAGGCTTTTCGTGAAGGCCACGAAGGTTGGTGTTTCTCATAGCGGTGCGCGCCCTCGAGCGAGGAATGACGGCGATGTGTGCGATGTGACAGTGTGCAGGGCGGAGCAGGGGGGGGGGGGGGGGGGGGAGGAAGGGGGAAGGTCGGGGGGTGGAGGGGGGTAGCGGTGTATAGATATTTGATGGGGGGCGGGTGGGGACGGGGGAAAGGGCGGGGGGGGGGGGGGGGGCGTACTCATATGTTGCTTGCCTTAGTCGTTTGACCATTGACCACGCATCCCTTTCGAGACGGCGCATACGGATGAGGGAAAGGGGGGGGGTGTACTCAGTATCATGCATGGCCGTGGTCGTATGGTGTGGCCATAGACTCTCGCATCCCTATACTGCCGGGACGGAGCACGTCGGGTTTTCACCGACCAGGCAGACATTGATTGTTCGCACCAAGCGCGAAGCGCCGTGAGGTGTTGGGCAAGTCGCATGGAGGGTGAGCTGCATCCTACTACTAAGAACCGATTTCGAGGCGGATTTTCTCGCGTATGGATGACAGCGTCAATGAATTGATTGATTGTCTGGTGTAGCAACTTCCGGACACAGCAATGGGTTTACTATGTAACTGCCTCGTGGGTGCCTTACCATATACACACTACGTGATAACGGTCGTCCCACTTGTTTGTAGTTGAGGTTCTTCCCGCTCAAAAATGATCCAACTCGACCGCCAGCCGTGGTGACCACCGCCAAAAAAGAAGAAGAAAAGGGTACCCTATTTGTCTAGCTCACGCAGCGAGAGGCGTGTTTTACAGCGACGTCGCCAACCGACGCCCACCCAACCAATATATATATATATATTATATATATACCGGGTATATAATATGGGGGGGGGGTGTTTTTTTTATTCGCACGGTGTGATTCGCCTCCGGGAGATGACGAGAGAGGCCATACCTTTTTTGTTTAATTTGTTTATTCTTGTGGGGGTGCGCTTGGTGTTTTTTGGTGGCAATGTTATCGTCAACGGACGCCCGATCCCCCCCCCCACACGTCCCCCCCTGCGCCCTACCCCGCGAACGCCTCCTTCTGCCCCCCTTGCACACCATCCCTCGTGCTCGGAAACTTTTCTTCCCTAACCCTAATCAGCTGAAGTCCATGGCGCGGGGCCTGCTTGAGGCCAGCCACACCGACAGCCCCAAGGGCATGCTCGCGGCTTACGAGGCCATCAAGGCCATCGAGGCCTACGATAACGCTCCGTTTCCGGTGAAGCTGGTGCCCTCCTCGCCGTCCGTGAAGGAGATGGCGTCCGGTGACGTCGGCTTACTGGTGAGCGAGGATGAGAAAACGTGAACGGAAATTAATCCTGGAAGAAAAAAACAGCGACAACAACAACAACCACAACAACAACAGCAGTCGCATCATCGTCTGTCTGCGGGCGCGGCCGGGATGGGATGTGGGCGTGTTGTGACGTTTAGCGCTCTTATTTTTTTACGTCTTGTTTTTGTTTGTTTTTTGCCCCCCCCCACCCCCCCTCTCTCTCTTCTGCGTCAAACTCAACCGGACCACGAGCAGAGACATTCAGCAGTCGTACACTAGGCACACTCCCAAACACGAAACACCCTCCCTCCCTCCCTCCCTCCCATATTCCCTCCCTCCCAAATTCCCTCCCTCCCGAAGTCCCTCCCTCCCGGACCCCTTCCCTCCCTCGCCTCCAGACTCCCGAACTCCCTCCCTCGCTTCCCCCTTCCCTTCCCTCCCTAGAACCCTTACCCCCCCAATTTACTTCCCCCCCGAACTTGGAAACCCTCAAACTCCCTACGCCCCTTAACTCGACGCGAACGATGCATCCCTCGAAACGCCCGAGCGCCATGTCAATCGCGACGGCGGCAGCCGCTCTTTACTGCTGAACCCCCCACCCCTCAAAAAAACGCCACCCCCCCCCCCCCCCCCCCCCCGCCCCCCCTGGATACGCCGTCGACCTCGCCCAAAACTAAGACCACCTCAAGAATGTCAGTGACATACAACGATAATAACGACAACAACCAAAATAACAGCCACAAGAACCATAGCAGTACCGATGACAACAGCAAAAACAGCAACACCAACACCAGCAACAGCCCCCGTCCCGCCACCTTCCCCCTCCCCCACCCCTCCCAGGTGTCATCCCTCCTCGGCACCCCAGCGAATGTCAAGTCGGCGGTGCTCTCCAAGCTCACCCGCGCCGACGGCTCCGACGCGCTGACAGGCTCAGCAGCGGCAGCAGCAGCAGCAAAAACCGGAAGCCCTCTGGGCGCTCCCAACGCCGACGGCCTCCGCGCCCTGCCCGCCGCGTCGGTGGCCGCGGGCCTCTACACGGCGGAGTTCTCGGTGCAGCTGGAGGGTGTGGAGGATGGCAAGGCCTTGACGGCTAAGATCCCGTTGGCGGTAGGCACCGCGTTGAAGCTGACGCGGACCCGTGTGTCCGTGAGCGCCAGCAAGAAGGCCCCGGCGCTGTCGCTGTCCCCGGCTGGTGGTGGTGACGACGAGGGGGAGGACGGCGATGACTACGGCGATGACGCGGACGAGGTCGGCGCCGCCAACTACCTGCTCTCTCCGGGGAAGACCCTGCCGAGAGGCGCGCAGGCCAGCACCCTGGACGGTCACCACCTCCACGTGCGGCTGTCTCTCAGCGGGGGCGACGCGGCCGCCGCGCCCCACCAGGTGTTCGTGCGCTTCACCCACGCGCTCACGGGACTGGACACATTTTTCGTCGCCGCGCCCGTGAAGGCCGCTGGTGGCGAGTTCTCGGTGTCCGTCTCTCTCGGGGAAGAGTCGGCTACTTTCCTGCAGAGGTCCGGCGCGTACGAGCTGGCGGTGCTCGTGGGCGGGCCGCTGGTGTCTCCCCCGGTGCTGGAACAGCTCGGCGTGATCGGCCTGAACTTTCCGGTGACGAAGGGACGCAACTGGCCCCTCTACGCGCGCGCGCTCCTTCACGAGACGGACGTCGCGCTCGGCCCGCTCCCGGAGAAGCACCATACGTTCCGAGAGCCGGAGGTCAGGCCCCACGCCGGCGTGTCTCTGCTGTTCACGCTTCTGGTCTTAGCTCCGCTCGCCGGCCTCGCCCGCGGGATGAGGCTCGGCGGGGCGGACTTGCGCCGGCTGCCGCGGTCGGCCTCCGGGCGGGCGTGGTGCGCGCTGTACCAGGCGTGCATGGTGTCGGTGGTGGTGCTGTTCGCCACGTACTGGGCGGCGCTGACGATGGCGTACACGCTCCGGGTGCTGGCTGTGCTGTCCCTAGCGACGACGGTGACCGGGAGGAAGGCCCTGCAGTCCATCGCGCTCGAGGAAGAGAAGAACGGCGGGAGCAAGGGGGGTGGCACCAGCGGCAGCGGTAGTGGCAGCGGCAACAGCCACGCCAAAGAGGAGTGATGCGGTGGATGGGCGGCGGTGGGGATGGTCGCCGGGAAAACAACAAAAAATGCCTTGCGAAAGTGTGGAGTGATGCGGTCGATGGAATGGGGGGGGGGGGGGGGGGGGGGGAGTGATCGTCGTCAAAACTGAGGCAAAGGCCATGTCGAAGTGGAGTGATGGGATGGGTGGGGATAAGGGGGGGGGAGGAGGCGGGGGGGGGGGGGGGGGGGGGGGGGGTTGGTCGGCGAAATGAGGGAGGGGGGCGGGTTGAAAGGGGGTGGGAGTAGGGGGAGGGGTGTGTGCTCATGTCATGCATGGCCGTAGTTGGGGTGGCCTACTACTCTAGGTTGTGTCGTGGGTTGGAAGAGCTTTTGTTGTACCAGTCCACGTCTCCTTTGTCGGCCCGCTGTTTTCTGTCGCTATTTTTATTGGTTGTGTAAGTGGGTGGGACTAGTGAGTGGGACAGGTTGGTGGGACCGACGAACGAACGAGCGCGGACGCAACGGAAGCCGAAGGGGATGAGGTTGCACAGGCGGTACGCCCTCCTTGAGCGCTGATGTTTTAGGGGTGATCGCACCAAAGCTAGCTATTGCTTTCTGCGAGCAGCTGAGAGGCAACGTGATTGTCGAGGACAACAGCACTCTGTGCATCTCATGTGCCTTTTGCCTCTCTCTTGCCTCTTTTGTGTCTGGGCGATCGCTCCCTGCTCCCTTGTTTTTGCGAGAGGGTTTTTCTTGTGTTTTTCTTTTTGTGTGATGTTGTCTTTTTCGTGGGGGAAGATAGGAAGAGGAGCGCCTTCTAGAGGTGCGGTAAGAAAATACCAAAAATTGGTTCGAAACAGCGAGGGGCTGGATGATGGAGGCGGGGGCGGGGGCGGGGGCGTGCGAGGGGTTCGACTATGTTCGGCGCTGTGCCCCCCCTCCCTCCCCCCTCCCCACCTCGTTACACAAACGGTTCTTCGTTGAATGCAGTTCTCTCTTCATTCGACTCGCGCCGAACACCTGACGACGCTTCCGCGCTTGGTGAAACGAAACAATGTCTGCCTGGTCGGTAACAGGCCGACGTGCTCCGTCCCGGTCCTGTAGGGAAGGGAGGGTCTATGGCCATACGACCACGCCCATGCACGACATTGAGTACCCCCCACCGGAAGTTAAATTAACTCATTGAAGCTGTCATCCCCGTGCAGTCCGCCTCACAAGCGGTTCTTAGTAGGATGTTGCTCGCCCTTCATGCGACTCGCCAAACACCTCACGGCGCTGCGCGCTTGTGCAAGCAATGTCTGCCTGGTCGGTGAAAACCCGACATGCTCCGTCCCGGCATTGTAGGGATGCGAGGGTCTATGGTCATACGACTACGGCCATGCATGAGATCGAGTACATATCCCCTATCGAGTACACCTCCCCCACCCCCCCCCCTTGGTTTCGCGTCGAGCGTCATGCCCTCTCTTCGCAAAGTCAAGCTCATAAGGATATGACACTTGACTAATACATACTGGTACATGGTAAGGAGGCGGTATGTGAGTTTCCCGCGTTTCGGACAGACTATCGTTTTCGCACCGGATGATCTTAGGGGGATGCCTCAGGAAGATTGTGTAGCTGATCTGTGCTATCTAGGTCATGCTGACGGGTTGGAGCAACCGTGTATCCCGCATCATCTACGTCGCATATTATTTTCTGAGTTGGATTCCAGGACTCACAGGACGAATCCTGCGCAGCATCTCATAATGAGAAAAGTGGATGGGATGTAGATGATCTATCTGTAGATTATCTATCTGTGGATCGTCATCTATTTGGGCGAGATGTGGAGTTATCCGAAACGGGCGAGAGCTAATTTACTGCTGTTATTTTTATTGTCAAAATGCCCACGGTACCGGTAACCCTCCCCTTCCCCCCCCGTCCCTCCCTCCGCCTACTCTCCCGCGCCCAACACAACACCGACGGACGACGTCCGCCTGTCGATTGATTGATGCCACTCGAGGAAAAGGAAACACCCTTGTATACCCCCCCCCCCCGTCATTTGACCTGCTGCCCGGACTACCATACTCATTAAGTGCGTACGCAATAACGCCACAAAACACGGGGTAGTACCTCTGTCATGCCCCCCCCCCTCCCCCTGTCGCCTCCCCTGCTCACGAGGAAATCCGTTGCTTCGATCGAAGAGGACATGCATGCATGCCACAACCCGTTCAAGGAGTTGTCTCTTCCTGTGGCAACCAACGTACGTATACACGCAAATGGCGGTGGGAATTACGTACTAAACATGAAAACAACCACCGTCGCGAGTTAAGTAAAAGCCCGCCCCAACCTTGACCTATTTTTGACTGAATACGGCGAAAATTGTCCCACACTAAGCCCAAGTAGTGAGTCCTCATAACCCTAAAAACATGGGTGAAGCTCTAAAAAGGGGTGGGGGAAAAAATAAATAAATCCTCCCTCCCCCATCTGATGTAACCGCACCTCACATTTTGGGACAAAAACTACATACATCCTTGGATGTAGAGCAGGATTCTTCTCTCGTACTCGCAGCCTCAAGGTACGGCCAACACGAGCGACAAAACCAGATTACACACAAAACAGCGCTCTCTCCTTTCCCCTTCCCCGTCTCCGTCCACGTCCCGGCCTGCCGGCGAAGCAAGCAAGTCGGTCGGGTCGGCCGAGCGCCGGGACAGAAATCGTTGGCATTTTGGCTCGTACATACCCACCCACGGGTCGAAATATGCTGCTGCGATGCTTTCACACGCCAGCATGGGCCACCCAAGAGCTCGAAATGTTGCCGCTACTCCAGCTGCTGCTGCTGATGCTGCTGACTGCACCTGCACCCCCCAGCGTTCACGGCGAGTCAGACGCTGATGCTGCCGCTGCCCCCCCTCCTCTTCCCTCTCGACGGCCCCCTTGCCCTGCCCCCCCCCCCCCCCCACCCCTCGGGTCTATGGTCATACGACTACGGCGGCCATGCATGAGATCTAGTACATCTCCCCTTATCGAGTACACCCCCCCCCCCCTCACCCCTCCCGTTCCCCGCCCTACCCCGACCGATTCTTCCACCGGGGAAACCCGTACCAGGTACGTCCCAGATACCCAGATACGAGTGCACCTCGCTTTTCATGACCTTGTTACCTTTCCATAAACAAACGCCAAGACAAAAAAAAAGAAGAGTTTAAACACTACAGTCAGTAGCTTATTCAAGTGGCTTGTCCTTGTCCGGCCAGAAAAAAATGCACGGCGTGCTGCAGGACACTAATAGTGGCACTACCAACAGTTGCTACTGCTATTGATACCAACTGCTGTGGCAGCTCGCGTCCTTATTCTCTCGCGATTGTATCCAAGCGCACGGCGCGCACGGAAGCACACGCGGGCGATGCGCGCTATCTGCTCCGCGGGCAGTATCACCACGCGAAATAAATACGGTAGAACCAAAGTTTACAGAAGAGCAGAACGATTGAAGATTAAAGAAGAACCGAAACAGCAAAATACGGAAAAAAAGAAAAAAAAACGACACAGAAATCAATAACTCCATATGTCAGACCCTGCTCTCTCTCTCTCTCTCTCTCTCTCTCTCTCTCTCTCTCCCTCTCTCTCGTATTTCCGGGGGGAAAAGGACAATAAACAAAAATCATGGAACATCCAGCAAACACAAGAAACCCACGCATACACACGCACGCGCGAACGGAAGAAACATCGCCGCGAACTATCTGCGCCTACTCCTACGCATACACCCTCATACCAGGTTAGGTATGTATATGTATTACACAACGAGAGACCAGGGAAGGAAAACATATCTGAGCGAGCTTTACACCCAACAGAGAAACTTCAATGACCAAGGCCTATAATACACCCGGCACGGGACGGGGACGGAGACGGGGGGGGGGGGGGGAGGGGGGGGCAGGAGGTCGCAGGAGACTATGCCGACGCTCGGTCACGCCAATGCATGCCACGTAAAGAACGCACACCACAGAAACGAGAGAAACACGGAATACCAACCCGCGGTTCCGCTGAATCGACCCGCCCAACACAAAAACCCTTAGAAGTGGACACGCCAGAAAACGGATCAATAAATTCGACGCTGTCACCCGTGCGCAAGAAAAGTCCGCCTCACAAGCGGTTCTTCGTGGGACGCAGCTCACCCTCCATGCGACTCGCCGAACACCTCACGGTTCGCTTCGCGCTTTGGCACGAGCAATCGATGTCTGCCTGGTCGGTGAAAAACCGGCATCACTCCGTCCCGGCATAGGCAGGGATGCGAGGGTCTTCAGATGGCCATACGACTACGGCCATGCGTGGCGTGAGTACCCCCCCCTCCCCCCGCGCTCCCCTCTCCCCTCCCCGCGGAATCCCCCTCCCCGCGGAATAGAAACATGCCATGTCATGTCTTGTCATGCCATGTCACGTCCCACCCTTCTTTTTCAAGTTTCGCACTATGACCGATCACGCGCATCCACGGACATTCCCACATGTTACGCCATCGCACAAGACAACAACCTGCAGCTTCCACACGAAAAGAGCTAGGTACCAGGTACGTATTATACCTATGGGTCTATTTTTCGCCTATGATATATGTAGGCAAAAAAAGGTTCTTCATACCACCGTAATATTTCGTACTGCTGTAATAATACGTACCGAGGCCGAGTTTCGCCTCTCTGGGCAAAAAAAAAACGGCCTCTTCATACTACTGTAAAGCTACGTACCGAGGTCGTTCTTTGCATAGAGGAAAAAAACGCCTCTTCATACTGCTTCAATAATACCTGCGACACTGTAGTACGTACCGCGCGTGCGGGCAGAGGCAGTGTTTTAACCCAAACCCTCCGACACTGTCAGGGGTCACGCGGGGCTTGAACAGGGGTGTGGGGGGGGGGGGGGGGGGGAGGGGGGAAGCGCCGTCCCCGGTAAGCATTTTTCCAGTCCGTTTCTGTCGGGCTACATTCCATTCCCCCCAATCAACTCTTCCCTTCCTTTATATTATGGCCTTCCCACCTCCCCTTGCCGTCTGTGGCCCAAAAATGACTATATCTACCTACTGCACACAGTGTTGACCTGTTTTGGCGTTTCTTACAGGTACGAGTTGAGAGCGGAGAGTGGTGCGTACCAAAGGCGGTTGGTCGTCCGTCGGTCGTTCGGTCGCTGCTCTCGAATGGTGAAACGGCGAGCAGTCCGACCGTTTCACGCCCGAAGCAGCGACCACGACGGTTCAACTGGTATGTACCAGGTACCAGGACATCGATTGTGCTCCGCCAAAATAAATTCATACATATCGATCGTAAAAATGCAATGGGTGGATGGATGGTTGAATGGATGGATACATAGTCCCAGTCCCGGCCAGTGAAGGACGCTGGTTGATCGACGAATGGATCGAC
>JARUPZ010000891.1:25000-27276 GCA_031213475.1 Nereocystis luetkeana | reverse complement strand
GAAACGGCCAACAAGCTAATGTCAGACGCACGCTACCCGAGAATGGAGCGGCCGAAAACCGGACAAACGGCCCTAATGAAAGAGCCCCGCCGGACGGCCGCGCCACAAATCCAACTACGAGCTTTTTAACTGCAGCAACTTTAATATACGCTATTGGAGCTGGAATTACCGCGGCTGCTGGCACCAGACTTGCCCTCCAATTGATCCTCGATGATGGATTTAAATTGCTCTCATTCCAATTGCCAGACTTATATAAGCCCGGCATTGTTATTTATTGTCACTACCTCCCTGTGTCAGGATTGGGTAATTTACGCGCCTGCTGCCTTCCTTGGATGTGGTAGCCGTTTCTCAGGCTCCCTCTCCGGAATCGAACCCCAATTCCCCGTTACCCGTTAAAGCCATGGTAGGCCAATACCCTACCATCCAAAGCTGATAGGGCAGAAACTTGAATGAAACGTCGGCGCCGAAGCGTGCGATCCGCAAGTGATTATGATTCACCACAAAACCGTCCGAAGACGCATTGGTTTCGGTCTAATCAATGCAGCCCGTCCGCCGAAGCAGTTGGGCCTTCATGCATGTATTAGCTCTAGAATTACTACGGTTATCCATGTAGTAAGGGACTTTCAAATAAACTATGACTGATATAATGAGCCATTCGCAGTTTCACAGTATAAAGCGCTTATACTTAGACATGCATGGCTTAATCTTTGAGACAAGCGTATGACTACTGGCAGAATCAACCAGATTGCCAACTTGATTTCGACCCCCCCGCAGCACGTGAACTTCATCACGAGCCACAGCAGGACGCAGGGTGACGCGGCGCCGAAGCACCGCGCACCGAGGAGTCATGTTTTATGTTTCTCGACTCAAACCAATCGGAGCGCAAATACATGCACACCGAAAAGGAACGCTGCGCAACGAACGCAGACAGCCTCGAAAGCCGTCCGCCTCGCACGCAGCTATGGAATTCCCTTTGCTCACCCACGAGCTCTCAGTAACACGTTCAGATAGATTCGCTACGGCCTACGCGCCCGATCGTGCGGGTTATCGGCGTGCGATTCCAAACTAGCGTGCCAAAAAGAGCCCACGGTTGGACCTCTGCGTTCGCCTTCCGTCGGGACGGCGAGCGAACGTAGTACGGACCAGGTGGTTTGCGCGTTATAATAGCGATGTCGGAAGCCGACAACCTACGCAAACCTCACCGAAATACCCACGGATACGAAAGGAACATGCCTTTCAAATCCTTTTTTGCTCCCTCTTCGCGATTTTCCGCACTAATAGGCAGGATCACTTGGGGCGCTCGCGACCGTCGGACATATTACTACATCAAACGCCGGATAGTCTAGGGTTTCAAGACGATGGTAACCATGTTAGAGGCAGCAAGAACCTTACTCGCATATGACTCCTGCTTCCTCTTTGTGCTTTCCATTTCTTTCCTCCCTATAAGGGTGTACGGGAATCCTCCCTGGCTTCACTTTTTTTAAATAAATATGTACCCATGTATTTTGTTTTTGTTCTGCCTTTTCTCAGACGCACAACATACCGCAACCAACAGACCGACAGAGGATACTGACGACGTTGTTTTAGTATACCACACACAAACCTCATCAAGGTTCAAAAAATTACACCAACAAGTCTGTGCACGCAAGGGTAACGGGCCACCGCCGCCCGCCTTCCACCTCACCCACCCCACCCACCACCCCACCCACCCCCGGACCGCGACCAGCGCAGGTGTCGTCGTCGTGTTCGCTCGCCGCCGAGGGTCTGTGCGCCCGTCCGCGTCCGCGTCCCGCAACAACAACACGTGACCACGTCCTCCCTGCAGCTAGACTCCTTCCCACCATGCCATGCCCCGCCCGACCGTTTCCACCACGCCCCGTTAACGTCAGACACACGCACACGCAAGCCCCGGCAACCTGCGCAACCTCTCATCCGTTGTATACCAGCGTCCTCGTCCGCTTGTCGCATGCGCAGGTGCTCCGAACGGTGAGTGGCACCGTCGCAGCAACACGTGCTTCCCTTCCTGTCTGCGAAGTTACAAGGCCGCGCCGTCTTCTTCCCTCGCACTGCAAGACGCTGGTCTCGAGCCACCACGAATGATGTCGTTCGCGGCCAGTGTCCACAAGTGGCTACTAGCACGCGCATGCCCATCGAGGTGTTTGTTCGGCGATCGGTGCCGATGCCGGTCTGCCCACGGCGCGTCGTCTTTGTCTTTGTGCATTGTTGTGTGACCGAGGGCTTCGTGGGTGTCTTCGTGGCCATTTGGCACCAGCCAC
>JARUPZ010000891.1:0-2500 GCA_031213475.1 Nereocystis luetkeana | reverse complement strand
TTTCAAGACGGGGTAAAGAAAACCATTTCGTCAGAGCCGGCCACAGTCGCGACGACACGCCGCGGTATTCACCCTCCGAGGAGAGGCTACCTTCCGCGGCGCAGGCTCCCGCAACTATACCCGACCCTGGCCACGGCGAGGACGCGACCCAGAGCCCCGAGGGGCGGAGGGAAAGCTTCGACGCCAGACACTGGTTTCCTTCGCTTCCCTTTCAGCAATTTCAGGCACTCTTTAACTCTCTTTTCAAAGTTCTTTGCATCTTTCCCTCACGGTACTTGTTCGCTATCGGTCTCCCACCCGTGTTTAGCTTTAGATGGAATTTACCACCCGCTTTGAGCTGCAATCCCAAGCAACTCGACTCTTAGAAAACGGACCGTACGCGCACGGCGTGGGGGCAAGAACGGGATTGTCACCCTCCTTGATGCTCTTTTCCAAGAGACTTCGCCCCCGGCTGCGGCTGGTCTCGCCTCTCCAGACTACAATTCGGCCCGAAGGCAGATTTACAACGTGAGCTCTTCCCGCTTCACTCGCCGTTACTGGGGGAATCCTGGTTAGTTTCTTTTCCTCCGCTTAGTTATATGCTTAAATTCAGCGGGTCCTCTTGCTTGATCGGAGGTCCGAACGAAAGTGGTGTACGGATTCCAGCAGAGATATGCTGGAGCGCCGGAAGGAAGCAGCCCGCATGTCCTGCGCACGTTTTCGTGAGTCGAGAGTCGCCGCCGAAGCGAGCGCCGTCAACAACTCTGTGCGGCAGGGCGCGAGAGGCTTCGTTCACGCGATTAGGTGCACTCGGAGCGTGGGAGACTCCGGAACACTCAGAGTCCGCGCCCCCTCTCGCCGGCCCCTCGTTCGCTCGCTCGCTCGAGAGAGAGAGAGAGAAAGAGAGGACGGGCGGGGGGAGGGGGCGCGAGTGGTGTCAACAGACACTCCGACAAGCATGCTCCCAGGAGTATCCCGGAAGCGCAAGATGCGTTCAAAGTTTTGATGATTCACTGGATTCTGCAAGTCGCAAGACGTATCGCATTTCGCTGCGTTCTTCATCGTTGTGGGAGCCAAGACATCCGTCGCTGAAAGTTTTACAACGTTAAAAGGTTGGGGGAGCCGCGGCGAGCGCGGCACCCCTTTTAGTTCAGATTCAGAGTTTAATGGGGTTGAAATGTGGGGTGCGCTTTGGTTCGAGAGCGCTTGATTGAGCTCTCGGCGAGGCGCCCCTCGCCCAACTTCGCATAACGAATCCTTTCTCGGGGTGTAGAAACGCGCCCTCCGTGAGTCGGGCGCAGAGTCTCAGACAATTTATAGAGCGGGGGGGATTGAACGAACCCGCTTTCGGTAATGATCCTTCCGCAGGTTCACCTACGGAAACCTTGTTACGACTTCACCTTCCTCTAAATGTTGAGGTTTAGATAACTTCCCACGGCAGGAGCGCCGTGAAGCACGCGAGCCACAGTCCGGAATCTTCACCGAAACATTCAATCGGTAGGTGCGACGGGCGGTGTGTACAAAGGGCAGGGACGTAATCAATGCGAGCTGATGACTCGCGTTTACTAGGAATTCCTCGTTCAAGATCAATAATTGCAATGATCTATCCCTATCACGATGCACGTTCAACAGATTACCCGGGCCTCTCGACCCAGGAAAAAAAAGAACTCGTTGCATGCATCAGTGTAGCGCGCGTGCGGCCCAGGACATCTAAGGGCATCACAGACCTGTTATTGCCCCCAACTTCCTTCGGTTAGTCACCGAAAGTCCCCTCTAAGAAGCGAGTACCTACACAGAAGCGTAAGCCACACTATTTAGCAGGCGGGGGTCTCGTTCGTTAACGGAATTAACCAGACAAATCACTCCACCAACTAAGAACGGCCATGCACCACCACCCATAGAATCAAGAAAGAGCTCTCAATCTGTCAATCCTCACTATGTCCGGACCTGGTAAGTTTCCCCGTGTTGAGTCAAATTAAGCCGCAGGCTCCACTCCTGGTGGTGCCCTTCCGTCAATTTCTTTAAGTTTCAGCCTTGCGACCATACTCCCCCCGGAACCCAAAGACTTTGATTTCTCGGAAGGTGCTGACGGAGTCCTGTATATTAACGACCGCCAATCCCTAGTCGGCATAGTTTATGGTTAAGACTACGATGGTATCTAATCATCTTCGATCCCCTAACTTTCGTTCTTGATTAATGAAAACATCCTTGGTAAATGCTTTCGCAGTAGTTCGTCTTCCATAAATCCAAGAATTTCACCTCTGACAATTGAATACGAATACCCCCAACCGTTCCTGTTAATCATTACCACAACGTGCAAACCAACAAAATAGACCGTCGTGGCCCTATCTCATTATTCCATGCTAATGTATCCAACGGCCTAAGCCTGCTTTGAACACTCTAATTTTTTCACAGTAAACGACGGGCGCGAAACGGCCAACAAGCTAATGTCAGACGCACGCTACCCGAGAATGGAGCGGCCGAAAACCGGACAAACGGCCCTAATGAAAGAGCCCCGCCG